>VUQH01026703.1:10357-33448 GCA_015106775.1 Etroplus canarensis
TAAAATATTGTGTTCCCTTCTCCTTGACAATGCTGCTCTGCTCCAGTTTTTCTGTTGTGTTCATTTCCCATGATTCCTTGGCCTAAAAGAAAGTTTAAAAATAGCATAAATTGCTTTTTTGAGCATAAAATATTGCAAATGGGCAACTAAAGGTATGTCTTGATTTTCACACAGCACCACCTTACCTTCTCAAAGGCTGTTAGCTTGACCTTGTACTGCAGTGTTGCTCCACCAGGAATGTTAAACTTCACATTTCCTGCATTCCCAAAGCCATATCTACAAATCAAACATATCAATATAACTATTTGTTAGTGCACAAAATACTTGCAGCATTGTAACTGTAACACTATTGCAGTACAGGGTATTATATACTAAATGAGAACAGCTAATTTTGTTGCTATAGTTGACTGTGGTTTTTACTTGCACTGTCATTTAGCCAAAAATTAGGACTGTGGTATTATCGAGTTTAAAAAGTCAATATAGTTTAATCTTGCAGGGGAATTAAGACTTATTTACATCTACCATCACAGCTTCTTTAAACAGTTGAAATGAATCGTTGCCTGAGAGATACTAAAAAACAATGAAACAGTCTAACGTTGAACTATATGGCCATACTTAGGCTTAATGGTGAAGAGTGCCTCCTCTCCCTGTTCCATAGCCATAATAGCCTTTTCCACCCCAGCTGGCAAGCCATGACTTTCGCCATCTCCAATCTCAAACTTTAATTCTCTCTCATCAAATACAGATCCATCGCAGGTACCCTCCAGAGTTACTGAAAGGAGTTGGAAAATATTGAGGTTAGCGCATGTCACAAATCAGGATCTTGATTTATTGACATATTGCTACTTTCCCAGAGCGAGCCATTTTCAAACTGTCAGTGAAACTGTTTCCTGTTTACAAATTAGTCACAGCCACTCCCATTGTGTGACTGGAAAGGAGCTCATCATTTGTTTTTGTCTTTTGGAGTTTTAAGAATTCATTGTAATGGCATTTGTATAACATAGCCATTTTAGATCAGTAAAAGTCACCTGCTCACCAATTGTAACATTGAAAGGTGGCTGTGGGTATGCAATTTCCACCCTGGGATTAATAAAGTATTCTGATTCTTATTTTGTGAAAGTCTGGACTTTAAGAACTGGCCCCCTCCTCTGGAAAAACTTGTAATGATTACAGTCTAATGTTACCAGCACAAATTAAATCTGACTCCATCCTCTGTTATTTTTAAAGACAAAGCTAAAACTGTTTTACAGTCACTTTTTCATATCCAATCAATTGTTACCCAGGAGTTGGATAAGCCCACTTTTGGTGTTACAATCATGTATGGAGGTGTCGCCCAATATGTTGGTTAAAACTTAACGAGGAAAGTATAATATCATAGCTAAAGCAATGCTGTTTATTACAAATGTTACATTTTCCTTCTGAGGCCTTTTTGTTTGAAAAGCTTACTAAACTAAATATACCATTAAAACACAGACTCAACCTTCCAAGGATAGAAATGCATACAATATAAAACTAAATAAGTAATCAACATTTCATATTACATATCAATAATAACTTTTAAATAAGGGACCTAAATGAAAAATTGGATCTCATAATCACACAGTCGATGTCTTTACTACTGGCAAAGAAACACTGGTGTGTGGATGTGTTACCTTCAACTGCAGCTCCTTCATTAGGTTTGGAATACCCCTCCCCTTTAGTGATAATGCGTCGGATGATTCCTCCATCCTCATCCTCAGTTATGTCCTCCCCTCGAAATTCAAACAATTCCACCTACATGTGTGCAACATGCAAAATTTAATAGCTTTTCACATAAAAAAAGTTACAATAAGCCATGTTTCTAGCCAAGTCCTTCTAACTTTTAGAAACAAGATTTTTTTTTCCCTACAGATCTGAAGTGTTCATCCAGGTTTATGTGCCGTAATGGCAAGATTAGGCTAATTATTCCAAGGACATATGAAAAGGTAACAGTTATTTTTACACAAGACTCCAATCAAGATGGAAGACTACACACAATGATGACATCATATGAAAAGAGGGGCAAGTGACATTGCCACAACAATAAGCACAGGAAACTCAAAATGTGCAACTGTTAATCATGATTTACTGCTTTGCAAACGTGGTCAATGAGACAATGCTTGAGAAAAGAAAAACAGCTGAAGCAAAGCTGATTCAAATATCCAATTGGTAAGTTTAAGGAAATGGATTTCATTGCAGAAACTGACAATATGATAACTGAGATGGAGCGACTGAAATGAAAGGCTGCTGGTGCTCAACCAATGGGAAATACAGAGGTGGAGCTTGCCCTACAAGCTCCACCTCTGTAAGTTCCTGAACTTTCAGCAAATACTATTCCTAAGCAGGGACTTCTTCTGGTTCTAACCTATAAGCAGATTCTTTATTGACTCCCTTATTGAGTCCTGATAAATTATAAATGCTGGTCAATGTAGAAAAGGCTTTCAGTATCAGTGCTACTGTTTTATCTCTGTCTCTTTAACATGGGGCAGAAACAGCATAGGAAAAAGCATACATGCAACTCATTCTTGCAAAGAATTTGCTACAGTGAATGTGCAATCCTAGTTGTAAAGGAAATATGTAAACATACAACTCCAGTAGGTTTTGTACCCAGTGCTCAGTTCCCATTCCAAGTTGAAAGGTGGTAGTATACTTGATTTCAAACAAATGCACATGAAAACAATTCAAAGTACATAAAAAAGTAAAACTGACATCTCTGAAGCTTACCTCAAAAACAAGTGTTGTATTGGGGGGTATCTTGGGTGGGCTGCCTGCAGAGCCATAAGCATACTCTGGCTTACAGATGAGCTGGGCCAACTCCCCCACTTTCATTGTGGCTACACCAATGTCCCATGCCTTTATTACTTGTCCTAAAAAAATTAACAAGAGGATAACACTGCAGGGTTTTTCCTGACTCAAACAGGATATTTGGAGGGGCGATTAGGCACGTAAGCTTTACTGGACCTCAGACTGTAAGGGGAAACAGTCTGTGTTACGTTACTTAAAAATCTCTAAGCATGTAAATTAACATTAAAACATATGTTAAACTATTTCTATCACAGTTCTGGTTATTTTTCTTTGGTGAAAGGTCAAAACTTTTGCATCCACTGGTTGTGTTTGTGAACATTCGTAAATCTTTGAGATATGAAACTAACCTTTGCCCAGATCAAAGCAAAACTTCTCTCCTCTGTCTCTACTGGAATCAAAATGAGTCCCGTCCAGAAGTGTACCTACATAATGGACAAAGACTTTGTCACCAGTCATAGGCAGCTCTGTGCCCGTGCCTTCCCTTTTGACGAGCTGCAAATACAAACAAGAAGAGAATATAAGGTTATTATGAACTTCTTTGACATACATACAATCAATCAGTGCCTTGTAAACCCTCCCTGCACTGTGCACACGAAGAGCCAGCTTTTTTTTGTGAAACCGTGTGTGTGTGGCTTTCTGCGCTTAAATATATTAAATGTCCACATCAATCGTGTTAGCTGTTTCTCTGAGGCTCCAGAACTGTCTAGAAATGCAAACGATTACATGGCCAATTAATCACACACTTGACACATTGGCAGTGAGTTAGCTATGAACCCAGTGACCTGGAATACGATTAAAGGTGCTTCCAACACTGCAGACAGCTTAAAGTATTCTGATTTTTCTGAAGCACTGAATACTGCAGCCTACCTATCCACAGCCACCATTAGCCTAGCCGAACAATAAACAAGCTGTCAGCTAAAAACTAAGCTAGCGAGATGCAGCGCACTGAAGCACCACGATTTACCTTTAAAACGCCGCCATCCTTCTTTGGTGTGATGTCCTCTCCCTCCATTGGGATTGTGTGTTGTCCTTCACTTATCTGCTCCTCTGCTGTCATCGTCATGAAGCACCTCTTCCCCCTGCTACTCTTGACTTGCAACGACAAGCCAAACTAACACTGGCTAATAGTAATGGTGGCTACAGCCTTCACTAACGAGCCAACTGCGGCAAGCAACAGCCTAACGCCAACACTGCTGTAAATAACACGCAGCTTCCAGTGAGGTGTGCTGAGCTTTGCTATTGTTGTGCACCAATCACAGTTACATCAGCTAACAAGGTGAGACTTAAACGACGTTGCCTCCAGTACACGTTGTCTTGCAGTCTGGTCTCTCACAGCCGCTTGAGAAGGGCAGAGAACTTTCCAGACAGTCTAGGAGGAACCAGGAGGACAAACTCGCGTTGGTGGCGTTAGTTATACTTTCAAGTGTTTACTCGAAAGGCGGTGCGCACTCAAAGAACACGACACATGCCTTGTTTTACGAATAGTTCACACCACCTCATAATTTGATAATATCTTATATCCTTTATCGTTATATAGCATCACAATAAAAGACAAAATTATTCTTGAATACACATAACCCCGCCCGCACAAACATGAATGTATCATAAAACATACACTCCTTGTTGTAGCTTCCTTCCTATTGGCCAGACTCTCTGGCCACTTCTGTTTGTTGGCGCGGTTGTTGAATACCCGGGAACTGACAAGTAAAAACACGACGAAAAACGTCACTTTTCATGATATCTACGGTAAGTAACTGCAGCAGTATTTATTAAGATTTTAACTGGCAATAGGTAAAAGACTTCATAATGAGCGGAGTGGTTAAAATTAGCGTTTTACTTTGAAGACAGCTGAACAGCTCTCAAGATTAAATGGTAGTCGCTTTAACGCCACCTTGGGCGAACTGGTAAGCCCAAGGTAAGTAAATGCAGTCGTTATAGTTGAATGAGCAAGACCAAATTATTAATTGATTAATCAATTGTGGCGTCACTAGGTGCTTTGTGACTGTGACAGGAGTTCAGACAGGCTGTTCAGAGATCATGACGACCTTATCTAAATTGAAATGTTTAAGCTAACCTGTATGTTGACTTCCAGGAAGGCTTAGGAGCATGGAAAAGAGCAGGGCCCAGTTTCAATTTCCCTACCAGCCCTATAACATCCAGCAGCAGTTCATGCAAGCCCTGTACAAAGCACTTGACCAAGGGAAAGTTGGCATCTTTGAAAGTCCCACTGGAACGGTGGGTACCAGTGCATTAGAGGCTGTGCAGAAGTTGTTAGACTTCACGAATAATAGTTTTTTTTTGTCTGTGTCTGTTGATTTAGGGCAAGTCACTGAGTCTGATATGTGGAGCACTGAGCTGGCTCACAGATTATGAGGAGAAGAGGAGGCAGGAGGCAGCTGCTCTGCTGCAGGAAGGAGAAGCGGCTCTTTCCACTTCTGTTGCTCAGTCCTCCTCGACCGGCTCCTCAACAGAGCCGGACTGGATCACCGACTTCGTTCAGAAGAAGGCTGAACGGGATTTAGTGTCGAAGTTGAAGGTAAGCCAGTGAGGGAATTTAGATGAGAATTTTTTTTCTTTTAACCTTAATGTGTACTTGTTTGGTTTTGTGTCAGGAGGAGGAATTGAAAAGGAAGAAGAGAGAAGAACGGTTGGAAATGATCAGAAACAACATTCAGCTAAAGTATGCAGTTAAAAGAAAGGTAAGCCATCTTGCATATCAGCTTTTAAAGAACTTCACTTCAATGTTAAGGTGACTGCAAGTCACTGAATATAAGTGAATGACTGCATTTATGTGTATGTCTGTAGAGCTGTGAAGAAGATGAGGCGTTCAAGTTGCTTCAGCTCAGTAAAGAAGAGCGGACTGAGGCACCAGGAGAACAGGAAGATGAGGACCTTATCATTGCAGAATATGAGAGCGACGATGAGTCAAAGAGCAAGAGCAAGTGAGGGCCGGTTATTGTAGTTTTGTCATTTCTAATTAGTTTAAATTTTTATTTTGTCGTGATTTTTTTTTTCAGTTCAATTTCCAGAGTGGATTTGCTTGTTTCAGTTTAGTTTTTATTGTTAAAAAGAAATCTAGCCTTAGTTTAGTTAAAATTAGTTTCCATGTTAGTTTGTGTCTTTTTAATTATTATATGGAGGTTACTTGTCAGGGGTTAGATTAAGAAAGTTCAGAATTGCTAGTAAAATACGACACTAGGATCCCAGTTTATTCACAATCACGCTGACATCCCACTCTCAGTAAACATATACACCAAAACCTCCCAGACAGGTTGGGTTAACAAATTTGATCCATTTCACATAGACTAAAACTAAGTAAATTTCATGTATTTTTTTTTTTTAATTTATGCAGTTTTGTAAATACAGAATATAGTTTTTTAAATTTTTTTCCCCTGAAGTCTAGTTTTTATTTTTTCAATGAACTAAAATGTTTTTTCTCGTAGTTTCAGTTTACTTAAAGTAAAATTTAATAATCTTGGTGGAGACTGCAATTAATGGTTAAAATAATGAATAATCAGAATGAGATTCAGAAAGTTCAAGAAAACGACTGCAGGATTTCTTTGTTCATATACACAGAGTCTTTGGAGCTGAAGAAGATGAAGATGATGAGCTGGTTGAAGAGCATGTTTCTAAGGTGTGAGAAATTTTTACATTGTAGCTGTAAGAATTAATGTCCCATTCATATAAAACTTTAGTATAATTATAATGAGCATCAAACATGTGGGACTGTGTACATATGCTTGTTTGTAGATTTACTACTGCAGCCGCACTCACTCTCAGCTGGCCCAGTTTGTCCATGAGGTACAAAAGAGCCCCTTTAGCAAGGACATCAGTCTGGTCACACTGGGTTCACGGCAGGTATGTGCACACACACATAATTTGGTTGAATTTATTGTGAATATATAAGGACTTTTTGTAAGGAATGCAAACCACACATGCGCACAAGCGAAGCAATTTTTGCCTGAGTCTCTTCATCCTGTATGTATTCATTCAATTATGTAATATGCTGTGTTTTTCTTGAAAGTGGTTCAAACCCAGTGTCTTTTTTTAGGTAGTGTCAGCCAGAATTCTTGAGAAATTTCTGGCAATTTCCTTTAATTACTCAAAGTATCTGCTTGATTTTTTTTTTGTCACAGTTTTATTAGCAACTTGTACATTTAACAGTTCAGATTGCTGATAAAGCACTCCTAACCAAAGTCATTGTATTTAATAACATATCTGTTGAGTTTTCCTTCACTTTTTTGACAACTCTACCTACATAGGTTTTAGATAGAGACAAAGAAAAATCACCAGCATGGTAAAACATTTTTAAACCTGTTTTGTTAATTGGGGTTTCCATTTACTCAAGTATAATTAATATGTTTATTTATCAGATCGTCAGAAATAACAGGAACAAGTACGGCTTTCGGTCAAATCAAGTAACAAAGGCTCGTTGCTTTTGGCGCATAATAGTTATATATGTGGTCAGCCCATTTAAAGACCCATTCTCACTCTGTAAGAAACATGATTTTTAGAAGATAAAAAAGTCAAAAAGCTGTTTAGGGAGTAAAATGTGGTATACTGAGGAACAGCTATGAAACTGTCAAATTATGGTAGAAATATTTTAGATTATAAAAAAAACTCTCAAGTAGCATCTAACAACAGTCAGAGCTGGGAAGATTAGGCAATTAAATCCTCTGTGACATAAAAATAAAAGCAGTGCTACAAACAGCTACAAGATAAATTTGCACTATTTTCTGTGGTACAGGCACCTAGAATGATCTGGAATGATCTAGTTTGTTTCTATGTAGAAGTAGATCATTTTTGTTAAACCATATTTTAGATTTTATTCAAGTATGAAAATCTTTCTTACAATTTTTAAACATAGTTTAAAATATGAAATTACATGGTTACACATATTTATAAAATGATGAAAGACACACTATTTAAAGACACTATACACTCACCAGCCACTTCATTAGTTAGACCTTGCTAGTACTGGGTTGGATCCCCTTTTGCCCTCAGAGCTGCCTTCATTTGTCATGGTATATGGTCAACAAGTTACTGGAAACATTTCTCAGAGATTTTGGTCCATATTGACATGACAGCATAACACAGTTGCTGCAGATTGGTTGGCTGCACATCCATGATGCAAACCTCCTATTCCACCACATCCCAAAGGTGCTCTGTTGGATTGTTATCTGGTGACTATGGAGGCTAATTGAGTACAGTGAGCCCATTGTCGTATTCAGGGAACCAGTCTGAGAGGATTTTAGCTTTGTGGCATGAAGAGTTACCCTCCTGGAAGCAGCCATCAGATGATGGGTACATACTCAGTTGGCTTTGAGGTTTAAACCATGCTCAGTTGGTACTAAGGGGGCCCAAAGTGTGCCAAGAAAGTATCCCCTACACTGTTACACTACCACCAGCCTGAACAAGGCAGGATGGATCCATGTTGTTTATGGCAAACTGAGACTCATTTGACCAGGCAACATGTTTCCAGTCTTCTGTTGTCCAGTTTTGTTGAGCCTGTGTGAATTGTAGCTCCAGTTTCTTGTTAACTGACAGGATGGCACCTGGTATGGTCTTCTGCTTCAAGCCTGGATGTGTTGTGCATTCAGATACACTCTTCTGCTTACCTTGGCTGTAACTAATGAGATTTTGAGTTATTGTTGCTTTCCTATAAGCTCAGTGTAGAATGGCCTTTCTCCTCTGACCTCTGGCCTCAACAAGGCATTTTCACTCACAGAACTGCCACTGACTAGATTTTTTTTCAATTTTTCAGACCATTCGCTATAAACCCTAGAGATAGTTGGGCAGGAAAATCCCAGTAAATCAGCAGTTTCTGAAATACTCAGACCAGCCTGTCTGGCAGCAACAACCATGCCACGTTCAAAGTCACCTAAATCACCTTTCTTCCTCAGTCTGATGCTTTGTTTAAATTTCAGCAGGTTGTCTTGAGCATGTCTACATGCCTAAGTGCACTGAGTTGCTCCCATGTGATTGGCTGATTAGATGGCACCGTGGTTAGCACTATTGCCTCATGACAAGAGGGCCTGGGTTTGAATCCAGCTTAGGCTGGTCTGTGTGGAGTTTGCATGTCTCTGGGTGCTCCGGCTTCCTCTTGCAGTCTAAAGACATCCAAAGGGATTAGGTTATTTGGTGATTCTAAATTGACTGTAGGTGTGAATGGTTGTCTGTCTCTCTGTTTTGGCTCTGCGACAGACTGGCAGCTTGTCCAGGGTGTGCCCTACCTTTTGCCTTATGACAGCTGGGATAGGCTCCAGCGCCCCTGAACTGGATAAGCGGAAGAAGAAGAAGAATGAATATTTGCGTTAACAAATAGTTGAACAGATATACATAATGAAGTAGCCAGTGAGTGCACATAGCATTGCACAGAAACTATTACATTTATTCAGTGAGAAAATGTACAGCTGTTAACGATGACACCTGACAGCGTTTTTCCTGTTTTTAAAATTCTATGCTTGGCAGAATCTGTGTATCAACGAAGATGTACGACGCCTGGGCAGCATCCAGCGCATAAATGACCGCTGCGTGGAGATGCAGAAAAACAAGCATGGTGAGAATCCTTTAGTTACAGAATTGCTCATATTACAGAACTTATTTTAAACTCTGGCTTCATTGTTATTTATTTTCTTGCAAAGTGACTTTTATACCTTCTTCCATTTCGTAGAGAAGCAGCATCATGAAGAGGGCATCAAACGTAAGCGAGGCCCAGCAAAGAGTGTGTGTCCCTATAATAAAGCTTCAGCACTGCAGCAGATGAGAGATGAAGTTTTGGGGGCTGTCCACGACATAGAGCAGCTTCTGAAGCTGGGCAGGGAAACACATTCATGTCCTTATTATGCCACACGTCTTGCTATTCCCCCTGCACAGGTAATCTAGTTGCCAGTTGATTTGTCCATAAAAGCCTCTTGTTTACAGTATTTCTCCCAGTAGATCTGGTTTCTCTTGATGTGTATGTGGTCTGTGTTTTTTCTGTTGGTGTAGTTGGTGGTGTTGCCCTATCAGATGGTGCTTCATGAAGCTACAAGAAGAGCAGCAGGGGTCCAGCTGAAGGGACAGGTACAATTACATCTTGTTTGCGATCATGGCTGATTTTGCCATAAATCCACTGTTGTCCAAAATATCTCAGTAAAATTAAATGCTTTTTTCCCCCCAGTTGTATTCACTTAGCAAAAAATATGAACACATGACCATATGATAAGGGAAGTTTGAAACTGTTATGGTATCTGTTAAACCTGCCGTAATTTTATTAGTTTAAAATGTCTGAATTTGGCATATTACTGACATCAGAAAAGTTTTTTTATTTATTTGTATTTTTTTACAGGTGTTGATCATAGATGAAGCTCACAACCTTAGTGACACTCTCTCTTGTATACACAGTGCAGAGCTCAGTGGAGCACAGGTTAACACTTTCTTCTTTACCATGTACAAAGTAGAGATTCTTAGTGATTCTTCCTTGTGATATTCTCACATTTGAATTTTCTGCAGCTTTGCCGTGCCTACTCCCAGCTGAACCAGTATGCTGACCGCTATAAGTGAGTCCCACAATATGCACTTAGTCACAAATTAAATGTTTTTTAACCTTACTTCTATTTGATATGTATGTTTCTTTAACATCAGGGGCAGACTGAAGGCAAAGAACCTGATGTATATCAAGCAGATTCTTTTTGTGATTGAAGGACTTGTTCGGGTGTTGGGAGGTGAGTATCTGCAACAAGCTTAGCAAGGATAGTAAAGTCGGCTTTTGTGATGCAACTGCTGCTCGTTGTTATTCTTGTAGGTAAGGTGGGGCAGAGTCCGCAGAGTCAGACTACACAACCAGGTCAGTCAATGATAAACACAGGTGAAAACACTTATATACATCATCATGGCAGAAATCTCTCACTAACCAGTCCTTTTTTTTTCTAGGAACAGAGATGCTCACTATTAACAACTTTCTCTTCAAGGCTCAGATTGACAACATCAACTTGTTTAAGGTAACTGATGATTATGTTAAGAATCACAGTCATATCAACTAAACATTTCACCCAAACTACAAACTGACATTGTGGTTCTTATTTTAGTTGCAGAGATACTTTGAGAAGAGCATGATCAGCAGGAAGGTAAGTGTTTTGTATGTATCATTTATCCCATGCATGTACGGACAGTATATTTTTGAGAGGGATCTACTGTAGAATCAATTGTATACCACCTCTGCCTTCTCTCTTCAGCTGGGTGGATTTGTGGAAAAGTATGCAGGCTCAGGTGTGACTCTGCACACACACAGCAGCTCCAATAAAGAGAACCGGCGCACAGAAGGCTTAAACCGCTACCTTCAGACCCTACAGAGCAACCAGAATTCTGCACCAGGTCAGATGTCACGTGTATCTGCCACCCACAAAAATAATACTTTGGAGAATGACATCATCAGTGGCAGCATAATAATGTAGTGAAAGAAACTGACTTATATTCAATAAGGAGAACCACTCACAATGCTTAGTTTCAGAAACGGAGTAAAACAGAGATTCTCAAAAGTACATTTCAATAATGGATGTTCTGGAACTTATTTACAATAGACACTTTGTACAATGTTGGATTGGACAAGTGTAAATGGAGACAATACAAGCAAATGTAATTAATCTTGCAACAGAAGGCATGACTTGTATTGTGTTAGCTACTACCTAATTTCCATTTGCTGTCCCTGGACAAACAAAGACAATAGTAAATAGATAATAAACATATTCAAGATACTAGATAAAAAGAAGGTACTATCACCATGCATAGATACACAGGCTAACAACCCACCAGTCTCACTCCTATTCCACAAAATATCACAGATGCACAAAAACTCCCTCATCAATAACCACACTGTCTCATCAATATATAATATAAAAATCAGGGTGATATAGAGATAAAAATGATGTTTTTGATTTCTTAGGCCAGTTTATCACAGGGTCAAGACAAACATATGAGAAAAAGTATTGTCTAGGTATATCACAATCACAATATTTGTTGTGGTTTCCTATTCAAATTTGAATGCTTGTTTATGAAGCGATCTGATTAATTTCAGGGTGTTTTATTCACTTGAGACCAAGAAGAAATATCAGAATGTATCACTGCATTCAGATGCACACTCAGTGCTAGTGAATGAAAATTGCTAACTTTTAATTCGTGTATGACAAAAAGGACACAAAAAATTGCATGTTGCTTAAAAGAAAATATTCTTCACAAACTACACTTGAGTTGCGTGGGCAGACATTTTTTATGTCTGACTCCAGCATGCAACCATGTCTTAAACTGCGGGATACAGAAAAACATGAAACAGCAGACAAAATAGTATTTGTGTGTGTGTGTGTGTGTGTGTGTGTGTGTGTGTGTGTGTGTGTCATAGCAAAATGTAGCCCTGCAGAGACCTGCTGTAGGAGGAACTACCAGAAAGATGGCTTTGAGTACCTTAGCAGGTGCATATGTGTCTTTATATGCCAGTCTTTGGGTAGATTTTGGCACTGCAATAATGTCACAGTCATGCAGGATGAAGTCGTAATATGTGTTGGCACATTTACCACAGTTAGGTGTGTAGTTAATGTCAAAATAAGGCTGAGGTTAAAGATAGGTATGATTTGACAATTCACTGACATTGCACCTGGTTTGATCCCCTCCACAAGAAGGTCTACTTTTTATGTTCTCAGTAATTTCTCTTATTTTTCTTTTATTTTTGGTTCCTATGTGCAGTTCCACCAGCAGCCCAGCAGGAGTCTACAGAGGCAGAGAAAATGCTGTCTGTATCTCCGATGATGCAGGTGGAGGGCTTCTTCATGGCTCTCACTAACAGTAACACTGATGGCAGAGTGGTGGTGCACAAACAAGGTGCCATTTTAAACACGCAGCACAAATACAGACCAGTTATAAAATCAGCGTTGCACTGTAAAATACCTCCATTTGGTTATTTTCCAGACTCTTTGTCAGAGAACAGTGTCAAGTTCCTTCTCTTGAATCCGGCAGTCCACTTTGCTCAAGTGTTGAAAGAGTGCAGAGCAGTTATTATTGCAGGAGGAACCATGCAGCCTGTGAGTTAAGTTAAATCCTCTAAAAATAAACAGAGCTGTTGCTGTATACCTTTTTATCTTTCCACTCTAAAGGATATTATATGTAGGTTTCAGACTTCAAACAAGAGCTGCTTTTTTCTGCTGGGGTGGGAGAGGAGCGCATCACTGAGTTTTCCTGTGGTGAGTGGCCCATTTTATAACACAGTAGTACTTTGTGGAGTTCTTCCTTTTGTGTTTTTATAATGCACTCTCTCTTAGTGATGTGTTTATCAATATTTCTGTTTGTGGGAATTTTTGTTAAATATAGAATGATTGACTCAAGTAACAGATTTTTAGATTAATTAGTCATTTTCTATTTGGGTTATACAGATTTAGGAATCATGACCTGAACTCAGGTTTAAGTGAAGTGAGACCCGGGCCCAAGTTCAACATACCCTATTATCTGGCTTCATTTACCTCAACATGGTCAGGCTAAGCAGTCACACAAAAGCAGTTGTCAACTCAATAACTCATCTCAGGCTTTCCCAATCCAGCTACAAATGCATTCACATGAAAGAGGCAGAATCCGACCAATCACAAGCATGGATAAGAACAGCTGATTTTACAAGAAAGCTAAAACTATAGTATTTAAAAATATATTAGGGGTTAGACACATGATACAGGCTGAAGACAGCACAGCTGCTGCAGACAAATCAGTGCTGCACTATAATGTAAAATTAAAAGTGCTATATGTGCACTTCAAGCACTTCGGTCAGAAAGATTGGAAAAGAGCTACTTTACTAATAAAGTTTAGCCTGTATCAGTGGTTCTCAAACTTTTTTTGACATGCCCCATTTCAGAAGCTGACAAAAAGTTCACACCTCACATTACACAAAAAATGCACACCCCACAGGCCAGAAAAGGTTCCGCGTTGAATTTTATTTAAAGAATGGGGCATATCGTCACCACAGTAGCATCAGGAAATGTTTGCATGTTTCTTTTTACCACATCTATTCACCTTAGTTTCACTCTGAGTTTTTCATCTTGTTGTCCGCGCCTCACCACTGGCCTTTATAAATCCAGGATCCCGACTTATCAGTATCACAGTTCTACCATTAAAACATGGGAGGGTCTGACAGATTTGTTGATTGTTTTTATTAAATTAATATTTAGATGTGCATAAGACAGTTTTAGCTTTTATTTTTTCAGCTGCCTGGGGGTGTTTAACAGTTTGAGAGCAAGTAAAGAATAAATATTTATGGGCTTAGTCAACATGCAGATTTGATAAAATGTCTAAAAATGCAAATAGCAGCCCTGTTTTAAGATCATATATGAATGCTTATAGAATAATAAAATTGGTTAAAACTAGTTTTAAAGTAGTTTGCAGCCTAACAGGGAAAAAAATCAAAGAATAAAGATGTGTCTAAGAATCTGTTTCTTACTGATGCTCATCAGGAAAAGACTTTAGATGCTCTTAGAAAACTTTAGATCTTCTTACTGACTGAGGTGTGAGATTTTTTTCAGGACTGGTGATGCTATTTTCTGGGAAATTGATTGGTCAGTAGGTAGTGATTTCATACCTGTTGATCTCTAATCTTAAACGTAACCTGCTTCGGAGCAGGTTAGGTCTGTAGAATAAGTTACTATGGTGATGTATCTCAGTAAGAAGTGAACTGCCTTCGTAATACCGAAAATCCATGGTTAACCCTAAAGTTACCCAGATAAACTCAAATCCTGTTTCATAGTACAGGCCTCCGACCGAGAAAAGATAAGCCCATCATGATAATTATGTTATTGACTTATATTGTATAATTACATAATTATTATTACAGATGTGTCCACTTATGGACCTCAAGCTGTGACTGTGATTATTTCTTGCTGACCTCAAAATTACCTGTTTTGTTTACATGCATGTTTGTTTTTTCATAACAATGTCATCAATATTTTTATAAAAATGATGGCACAGTTAAAAAGTTTTTAAGTAGCAATAGTAGCTTTGAAAAATACGTATTTTCTACTGAACCTTGGTGTAGCTCCTTAATTCATCCACTGTCTGAAACTTCTTGCACCTCTGAAGGGCCACAGTAATTTCAAGCCATTTTTTCTCTGATAGGCTGACTGTCGCAAACAGAAGGTTTGAACTGCAGGTGGATGAGGCTGCTGTTCTCACAGCCAGATCTGTATGCCTGAGATGTTCATATAATCTCACACATGTCCAGTCTTTGCATTACAGAAATGCAAGAAAAGATAAAAAGCAATATGAAATGGAGAGTATAAAGCAGCTATAGCCTGAGCTTTTGGTTCACAATGACATTGTATGTATGACAGAAAATAAGGAAAAGCTTAATAGGTCCACTTTAAGTGTAGCGCCTGAGGTGAAGAACCTTTTTTTTCTCTCAATTTGAGTTTTTCTCCATGCGAGTCTCAGTGTGAGGGTTCAGACAGTTCCTGCATACACATATCATATATGATAGCAACAGTATAGCAGGTGAAGTTAATCTAACGTGTAACGTCAAGGCTTCAAAGCAGCACTCCAGCTTGGGTGTGTGAACATTCTCAGTTTAAGCCAAATAAGAGCTCATTATTGTCACAAACGAATGACTCTCTATAACACAGTGCCAAATGTTTGATGTTTGTTCATTAGATTTTTATTTACCCGTCAGTCCATTTGTTTTGCTTGTGTTGTTTTAATTATTTTGGATATCTTAAAATATTTTTTCACATTCCTATTCTAATATCTAAATATTCTTAGTAATTAAAGGTTCAACATTCTTTTAAAGGGTTTAGTTACATTAGTAAGCTATTACGATTTAATTAAATCTGTGTAATAAATGAATTAGTAATTTTTGGTACATTATATAAAACCATAAATTAATAGTCCATCCACTGTACACAAACTTCAGCCCCTACTCTCTGGGACTCACTTTGTTGCGTTTGACCTAAATGACCTCGATTCACTCTTTAAGCACATATACAGTTTTAGTTGTTACATATTACATGCATTTTGACAGAACTGTTTTGGAATGTTAAATGATTTTTTTATTTGATTTTTACTTGTATTATTGTATTTAACTTTATAAACTGTAATTTTGCCTGTAGGTCATGTAATTCCCCCAGAGAACATTCTTCCCCTCGTCTTGTGCACTGGCCCATCTGGTCAAGAGCTGGATTTCACTTTTCAAAACAGAGATTCTCCTCGCATGGTAACATGCGCATTCAGACTTACTATTTAATCCATTAATTGATGTATTTTCATTGATTACAGCTGTATTGTTTGCTCTAATGCATATTTATATCTGTTTGTTTACAGATGGATGAGACAGGGCGCATTCTTTCCAACATTTGCAATTTGGTTCCTGGTGGGGTGGTGTGTTTCTTCCCTTCTTATGAATACTCAAGGAAGATCATTTCTCACTGGGATGCCTGTGGTACACTGACTCGACTGGCCAATAAGAAGAAGGTACATCAACTACGTAAATTGCCAAAAAATACTAACGAAATTCTGTCTCAAGTCTATAGTGGTATGATGTTTGTGTAAATCATCAGAGTACAAAGACATATTGCCCTACAGTCTCTTAACCATCTCAACACCGCCTCAGATCTTCCAGGAACCAAAGAAGGCCAACCAGGTAGAGCAGGTGCTGAGTGAGTTTTCCCGTTGTATTCAGGTAGAACTGACGCAACCCATCATGAAACTGAACAGTGATAAATGTGGTTATCGGGACTGGGTTTTATTACTTACAGGCAACAATTTTTTTTTTCTTTTAAGAGGTGTGCTGTGGACAGTGGTGGACTCACAGGAGCATTATTGTTTTCTGTGGTCGGAGGAAAGATGAGTGAGGGAATCAATTTCTCTGATGACTTGGGCAGGTGTGTGTAATTAAAGAGCACATTTGCAACCATAAGTCGTATACTGGTTAAAGTATGTCAAACTAAATGTTATCACCTGTGTGGATTTGTGCGTTTGATAACAGGTGTGTAGTGATGGTGGGAATGCCATATCCCAACATCAAATCCCCTGAACTGCAAGAAAAGATGTCATATCTGGACAAACATCTGGTCAGACTCTTTACTAACAGCTTCTACTGTGATTTCACTGTAAATGTAAGGTTAGAAGGATTTGTGAGATGCAGCTCACTGTCAAATCTCATCTTCTGTTTCAGCCTCACAGTCAGGGGAAGAGCCCAGGACAAGCACTAATAGAAAACTTGTGCATGAAGGCTGTCAATCAGTCTATAGGTATCGCTAATGAAGGAATATTAATGAAAGTAGATACAATAGAAAAAATATTACGTTAATATTAATGTGCCTGTGATTTCCTCTGTCTAAAGGACGCGCTATCCGGCATCGTGGCGACTATTCCTCTATTGTGTTGTGTGACAGGCGTTACTCCCGGCCTGCTACGCTCTCTAAACTTCCCACATGGATCAAAGACCACACTAACACATACACAACCTTTGGCCCTGCTTTTGCTGCCTTACGGAAGGTGAGAAAGAAAATACCCACTTTAAAAAAACAAAACAAAACACACACTGCCTCATAGCAGACTAAACATTTTCACATTTTGTTTGTATATTCTTCTTTCCCAGTTCTTCCTGCAGAAGAAGCAGAAACAAGTGTAGTTTCTCTCCCAGAGGGCCCAACTAACATCTCCCAAGTGTTCAACATCCAATCTTAAAGTTCATCAAGAACTGTTAGGATGAATTTTAAGAAACTGAAGTGCAACTGCAGAGAAAGTGAATGTGTTCTAATTAAAAAAAAGAAGGGAGAGGAAAAAGATGTAAAAAGTTCAATATCACACCACGCATTCTTGAACATTTTACATGCCTGTGAGTGCTACTGGTTAAAAAAAATTACCAGAAAGGCAGTTTTTCAGTTTTCATATTTATTTTATATACTCTCTATATCTTGTCCTCTGTTTTAGCCTTGCAACATATCTAATAATTGGAAAATTATGAACTTGATGGCCCGATGTAAACAAAGGGTAAAGGTAATTAACAGTTTTACTCAGGGTTATTGGTCAACAAATGACTTCACCTACTTCTAAATTTAATTTACTGCATTAGTGAAACAGCAACTACACAAAGATCTGGCATAGCACTGGCATAAGAATACATATGACTGATTTACTTTTGAAGTTTTCGTTATTCATAGAATTCAATGCAAAGCTCGCAACTCGGTTCAGTCGTCAATGTTGTGGTTGTTAACTGTTAAACATTTTTCATAAAATTACATCAATAAACTGTTTTATTGTTTACACTTAAAAGTATTTCTGTGTGTTGGAGACAATTTTAAGTCTTCAAACTTCAGTATCAAACGGTGCGTTTACTGCGCTTTATGCTTCCCAGTCATCATCGTCTGTTGCTGGCTGTGGTGCAGGAAGTGGAGGGATTGCATCTGACATCCTGGCAAATGCACCAGAAGGACCAGTAGGAGTATCACTTAACTCCCCACCTGCTGGACCCTTACCAGATATGCCTGGACAGAGAACACAGGGCGTTATGCAAATGATCAGTACAATCACTAAACTTAATCTCACTTAATATAAAAAGGGACCTCTTACCTTTTCGTCGCATGGCAAGTTTATTGAAGAGATCAGACATAAAGTCTCCACCACTGGAAGCTGCTCCAACTGCTGTAGAAAAAAGAAAAATACAGGGAGTAAATTAATAATCATGCAACCAGTATTTTTTAAATTTGTAATTGGAGCAGATTATGGTCTCATTAATTCCCCAGTGCCGCACTTCAAAGTGAAGCGTATAATTACAAGACTTTTATCTAGTTATTTGTTCAAAGCAGCTTTCTTCAAAAAAGAAATGTTAGGTCATGACCTGGCGAGCCAACGTCAAAGGGGCAAAGATAGGCTGTCTAATATTAGGTCAGACAATTTTAAATGCAACTGTATCCAGTCCATCTTATAATGAGGTTTGCATAAAACTAATGTCAAAGCCATAGATGAATGCATGTGTAATGAAAACAAACCCTCTCATCCTAACATGCAGTGTGACACATTGTATAAGCTCCTGGTTGAATACTAACTAGGGGCTGGTCACGCTCTGCTTTGATTGCATGACTTTCTCATCATTGTCAAAGCTGTGCAGTGTAGCCATCAATAAAACATGGGCAGAAACACACTCCCACTCAAATCCATCTGACACCTTGTTCTTGCTCCTTTTGCTTCTTCTTTTCCATCTTGCGCTCTTTAACATTGCGTAATTTGGCCTTGCCAATGCCCCCAGCGTTGCGGATAGACTCCAGCAGACTGGCACGGCTGTCTGACGGCTGGACCACCTCACTGGGTGCACCAGACACAGGGCCTGTATTTAGAGGAGACAGTCAGTCAGTGTAGTCTGGATTGTACATTCATAGAGGCCAACCCAATTTAAGAGAGCAAATGGCATTTAGTATGTGTGCGTGCGTGTATAACTGAGGGAACAGGGTTTCACCATTTTAACACACTGTCAAGTTCACTCATATTCCTCTAAGTCAGCAGTGTGTAACTTGCACAAGATTACTGAAGTGCAAAGATGTGACAAACCTGAACTTGGCACTTGAGAAACTTCTGCGATGCTGTCTGCAGGAGGAGGAGGTGGGGGAGGTGGGGGAGGGGGTGCTCCCGCAGGAATGGCAGGAGGGAGGGAAGGCTCTGGAGGAGGAGGAGGGGGAGGAGGAGGTGGTGGTGGGGAATTAGGTTGGAGCTGAATTCCTGAAACAAACAGAAGCAAAATGACAAACTGCAATAAAACCCACTGGGGGAAAAAAAATATATTGATGTAACATTTTCTCAGCTCAGTGAAAATGCTTCATGATGAGAAGCAGAGAGACACGAAGTGATTAGAAATAAAAAAAAAATTAAACTCTTCGCAGGCTTATTTAAACAGATGCTTCACAATGTAGAGATATACCTGATACATTGCTCTCCTCAGCGAAGGAGGGCAGCTCAGGGATGTGTGTGGGTCCCGAAGGGGCGAATCCAGGACCGAGGTCTGCACTATAGGACAGGTCGTCTGCAATACCTGGGAGGTCTGGCAGGTAGGATGGCACATCTATCTCAGGCACCTGACCCAGGTCTGGCACATAGAAATAATTCTCTGCTGTCTGTTGGGAAGAAAAAACAAGATTAACCATTAAATATGATACCCAATGTGAATTAACCAAGTCTGAAGGTACCTGTCTCTCCAGTTGCTCTCTCTTTGTGATGGACAGAGGAGCATCAAATGGTTTATCCTCTTTTTCTGTCTCTAGTGTTGTGTGTGTTTTTGTCACTGCTCCCGCCAAAGGATCAAGGAACACATACTTCTTATATCTCAAAAAACACAAAAACAGATGAGAAAAGATTTAAATCTAGTCCATAGATACAATAAGCATCTGTGTCTGTGCTTGTGTGTGCAAACTTACAGATTTTCTGTAGTATTAAAGAGCAAAAGAGAGCTGACGGAAGAGATGTTACGTGGCAGGCTGCCCAATCCTTCTTCCGTCTCGTCCTCAGACTTTTTCTTATTTCTCACACACACTGGGAAATACGTGAACTTCTCCTGAAAGGAAGAATGCCAGATTTGGTGTGAGAAGGAGCTTGGTAAAATGTCAACTAAGACTTGAGTAATGCATATCATAAATGCCATCAAAGTGCTCCTGTGCACAGATGTACATGAACAAAAACTACAATTCCAAATGATATGGAGACACTGCTTCTGGGGAAGGGGAGTTTGAATAATGCATTTCTGCACCAGAGAAAATTGCCAGCAGTATTTTCATTTTTTCCTCCCAGTCAAACACTTGCAAGCACAGGCAGGAGAAAATATTATTTTTCTTTTCTGTAAATTTCCTTAAGATGGTGAAGGAAAGACAGTGGTGTTTGCTGTAAATAATGCAGGAACTTGTGGTGAGCCAGGCACACGCACATGCACACAAAACCACTAGGGAAAAAAAAAAGACTACACAAATTTACAATCTTTTTTCACTGTGCAGTGACATAAATACAACTGAGCTCTGATATCCTATGCACAGTACAGCATGCATAGCATGTGACAAATTCAACTGTGAATGTAACTTGTGTGCAGAAATGGAAGGGCATGTCTGTTCTGGCTTTGAATACGCTACACTTTTCTACATGTCTAAGCTGTTTTCATCTCCAGTTTACTTCCTGATGAGCATTAAAATAGGAGCAAAACTGACAAATGTATATAAAACTGGGATGCTGTGCTCTGCTTTGCAGTATCTTTCAACATACAAAATAACTGACTTGGCCTGAAAATATTTACTTAGCAAAATAGAAAATATGCCAACACAGCAGAGATTGACAGATAGATGTATTCTTTGGGGTATTCCGTTCAGTTCTCTAAGTTTTAAATCAGTCAAACTGAAGGCTCTTAAAACACGTGTGAAATGTGTGCAATTGTGCTAATATCACTGTAGATGCCACCAAGGCAGTGGATGTTCCAGTTAATACAGCAAAGAGAACTGGGAAATATAGAATAAATTATCTAAATGTCACACTGACTAAAGACCAGCTCTTAATGGTTTAAATATTGATGATTTCATGTTAGTTTGCTCAACAGTCTGCATAAATACGAGTAGTTGGCTCCGAGCCCCTCTTTCCTTGTGACAGAACAGGAGGTGTAGATAAAAGCCATGTAAATGAATTTATTCGTGTCTATTCCTGTTTTGTACTTGCAGTTTTAGCAAATCAGAACTCTATAAAGAAGCAGTAACATGAACAGGTCAGCACACACTTTTAAGACATCGGTTGTAGAACACTGTGGAAATAAAATGCAAAATGTGGCTCTTCACAAGTCACATTTTTGCTGCATAATTAGAGAAATTACCTGTCAAAAAAATCTAAGCTCTTTTTCTGCATTTTAATGTGTTTATCTCACCTGCAAAGCCTTATCATCAAATGGTCGCAGTTTATTCTGGATCCTGTGTCGGGGCCGGGCTTGTGAAGAGGGATCTGTGGCCCCAGCAAAGATTGATGAGTAGTCCTGAAGTCGATCTGGGGCTGGGTACTTGGCACTGGAGAACACCTATATGCACAAGATATTGTCTTTTAAAATGTTTCTTTATATTGTGTATCAGACATAAAAAAAGGATAAAGCTACGTTCTATAGTGAAGGTTCGGTGTTACCTTGGTGGCTTTCTTGCTGCCTTTAATTTTGTCAACACGGGCCTGAGCTAGTCTGATCCGGTCAGTGATGCTCTTCAGCTGGTGACGATTTTTCTCAACACTCTCAGACACCCTGGAAGGAACAACTATTTGAAAATGGGTGTATACACATCTAAACACAGAATAATATGTCAGGGACACTTCACAATCCAATACAAAGGAGTAAAAAGTTGAGACCCTATTCCTCTTTTACTTCTCAATACATCTGTATTGTGCTCAAGAATGAAATACTAAACTAATTAACAAGTCTTGCTTTTCCTAAAGAGGATGCAAAAGAATCAAATCCCAGTCCACTGGTCATGTTTTATCAGTGATCTAATTGCAAACAGATTATGCTTCTAAAGGTTATATGGCCAAAACGTTTCTGTCCATAAATGCCAGTGTTTCCAGGTTGCTACCAGAGACACCACCTCCATTTTCAGGGTGCCAGACTGGACCATCTGTCCTAAAACAGCTGCTGTTTGTTAACTATGCAATCCATTAAATATGACAAAGCTTTCTGGCCCATCAGCATACTTGTAACATCTGCTGTGATATCAGCTACCAATCCACTTGGCGCATTATTAAAATCTTTTTGCTGCTATTTTGTGGTTAAATAACGTTTTGCTACCTAACCTGACACTATTTTTGACTCCCCCCCTCCAAAAAAAAAACAAAAAACAAGAACCCTTAACCTTATGACGATTAACTGCTAATTATAGAAGCTCTGTGACAGACTCAACAGAATGTTCAATAACCTCATGCTTAGAGTTTTCCTGAACAAGCTATGCAGTGGCAGAAAAAAACTGAAGGAATTTTAAGAAATAAATACTTAAATAATTTAAAAAAGTTAACCCTCTCAATATTTTTCTCTTCACCAAAATATCATACATAAGAGAAAAACACTTTTCTTCTATAAAATCCACCAAAGCTCCTTCTTCTCTGACTGCTCCTATTAGCGGTCACCACAGCAGATCATCTGCCTCCATCTCACCCTATCCCTTGCGTCCTCTTCCCTCACACCAACCTTCTTGCATGTCCTCCTTCACTACATCCATGAACCTTCTCTGTGGTCTTCCTCTTCTCCTCCTGCCTGGCAGCTCCATCGTCAACATC
>VUQH01026703.1:33468-50350 GCA_015106775.1 Etroplus canarensis
GTTAGGAGTCGCCACAGTGGATCATCTGCCTCCATCTCACCCTATCCCTTGCATCCTCCTCCCTCACACCCACCAACCCTCTGCATGTCCTCCTTCACTACATCCATCAACCTTCACTGTGGTCTTCCTCTTCTCCTCCTGCCTGGCAGCTCCATCGTCAACATCCTTTGTCCGATATATCCACTATCCCTCCTCTGAACATGTCCAAACCATCTCAGCCTTGCCTCTCTGACATCATCTCTAAACTGCTCACCCTGAGCTGCCCCTCTGATGTACTCATTACAAATCCTGTCCATCCTGGTCACTCCCAGCAAAAACCTCAGGACCTTCTATTCTGCCACCTCCAGCTCTGCCTCCTGTCTTTTTGTTATTGTCGTCATCTCCAAACCATACATCATAGCAGGTCTCACTACCGTCTTGTAAACCTTCCCTTTCATTCTTGCTGCTATTCTTCTGTCACAAAGCACCACTGACACTCGTCTCCACCCACTCCAACCTGCCGCCAACCCTCCTCTCTTCTTCATCTCTCTTGTGTACTGTCCATTGCTTTGGATGGTTGACCCCAGGTATTTAAACTCATCCACCTTTGCCTACCTCTACTCCTTGCATCTTCACCATTCCACCTGCCTCACTCATTCACACACATGTATTTTGTCTTACTTCTACTGGTTTTCACCCCTCTTCTCTCCAGTGCTTACCTTCACGTCTTCAGGCTCTCTTCCACCTGCTCCCACTACAGATCAGAATGTAATGTGCAAACATCATAGTCCATGAAGACTCCTGCCTGACCTCATCTGTCAACCTGTCCATCACAATCGCAAACCCTTAAACCCATCTGACATCCCTACTCACCACTGTCTCACTGTACATGTCCTGCACCACCCTCACATACTTCTCTGCCACTCCTGACTTCTTCATACAATACCACAGCTCTTCTGTAGAAACCTTATCATATACTTCTATCAATCCACAAAGACATATTGCAACTACTTCTTACTTTCTCTATACGCTACTCACAGAAAGTTAAGGCTATTCGATTTTTGGGTGAAATTGTAAATAACCTTTACAGGTGAACTTAATTTGACTTTCTCTACCCTTCTGAATGCACATATCGAACTGTTCAGTGTTTCAGTACTTTTTGCATAACTTGCTGTTCTCTAACAAGGTGCTTAACGGGAAAAATTCACAACTGGTGGTTGATCCATGAATTGACCAATACATTTTCCGGTTCAATTCAAAAATGGTATCTGAACAGTCCTCTTCATCATGCTGTTCACATTTTGACATTATGAGACCAAGACAACACCTAACAATTGATCAACAGTACCTCGCCTTTTCGAGGCCTCAAACAGGATGTTCTCAGAGGGAAGTGGCCACTGAGCTTAGAGAGTCAGAGTGTCATCAGCAGGTTGCAACAGAGATACAGAGAGAGTGGAAGAGTCACAGAAGTCAAGCTGTAATTGATGGTCAAGGGCAAATGACAAATTATTGAAGTACTGACATTTGGTTTCAACAAATTGTTTGAGATGAGGAAATCACCATTGTATTGCAAATGCTCTACTTTCATGATACATCACTGTAACGTGAACTTTTTACATTTTTCATCAATTTCACCCAAAAGCCAAATATTCTTAATTTTTTAAGTAGTGTACTTCTCTGTCAGCCCTGAACAATCCAAATCCTCTATTTTGTTGTGTGCACACCAAGGGAAAACATGCAAATGCTGTGCGTGTGGCCTTGCCTTCTGAAGATGTCAGCAGAAATGGTCTCCAAGTACATCAACGCATCTGCTATCTGATGAACAGCCTCCTCCCTCCTCAGGTCCGGCTGAATGAGAGGCACTGAGTACACCTGGCCCTCCAGGTAGTGCTTCTGTGCCATCCTACAGAACAACAAAACTGAATTAAGAACAAGACACTGTGCTGCAAGTGCATACTCTCATTCTTAACCTTTAATATGCCATGCTTAATATCCAGCTGATTCGGGATCAGGACTTAAGACAATCTGACTCACATACTTGACATCTGACTCTCACATGACAGCTCTGGAATATGTCGTTTTTATAACTTGTGCGTTGCTTTTTTAATCCGGTTCAGTCGATTGGGGTTTTCTAAAACTAACAGCTCACACAGTACATAAACTGTAAGGGCAAACATATTCCAAACAATTTACCAACCTGTCGTCTGCCCCTGCTACTAAACACAGAATATCTGTGCCATTAAACACTCGTTTAATGACACGTTTCGCTAAAACCACAGGCTTACCTGACCATGAGTGTTCCTTACTTATGAACAGCCACAAAAACGGTATAATAAGAAGTAGACCTCTTTGGGTTTCGCTGATAGCTACGGAGCTACTAGTTTAGCAAAACAACGGTTCCGTGCTTCCGCCTCGGTGTAACACGTGACGACTCAGAAACGATGGCGTCGCCTTCACGCACCGTCGGAAATGTCTTTCTATTTACTCGCACCCGAATAAGATGAAGTATTGGCTAAGATTAAAAGTAGCGAAAGGTCCCTGGTTCGATTCCAGGTGGGGACACAAGTCCCTCTCACAATGGAGGGTTGCGTCAGGAAGGGCATCCGGCGTAAAACCTCTGCCTAATTGCGGATGAATCCGGTGTGGCGACCGTTTGGTGGAGAATACAAGGGAGCAGCCGAAAGGCAAACGGCTAAGGAAAGCTATAATAAAAAGATAAAACATAAAATAAAACAAAATACCGAAACATTATGCCAAGAAAACTCAAGTATTTTCTTTATATTTGACTTTCTATGTATCTATAAATGCAAATCGTTAATCCAGCCTGCATTATTATTGTAGCTAGAGGGTCTGGGTTCGAATCCACCAGCTTACATGGGTTTTCTTTGGGTACTTTGGCTTCTTCCCACAGTCCAAAGGGGCGAGGTCAGGGGTTGGCGACCTTTACTATGAAAAAAGTAATTCTGACCAAAAAGATCTCTATGGCGCCACAACAGATATTTGAAACAGCCCATTAGGTATAATGGGCTATATAATAGTCCTAAACTTACTAATACATGCAAATAATTAAATTTTTTTTCCACATTTGACAGGTCTGCAGTTTGTGATTAAATGCTGATGTAACTTTGCATTTTCATCACAATATCATTCAGTATTCCATTTGTAAAACTATAGGCAAAGAAATCTTGAGGATTTTTGATTTTTGAAATCATTCTAATAAAAAATACATAGATTCTGAAATGAAGGAATATCTATTGGCATGTACAGGGTTTTTTTTTGCTTGTAAAAATTTTGAGGGTCCTCCAAAGAGGTTTTGACCTTCCACCAGAGGAAAATCACCACATAATTTCAGCTTAAATATAAGCTTTAAATACATTTTTGTTTGTCAAATACCTCAAAATAAGTGGAGAATTAATAAACTTATGTAAATTCAGGATACACACTCTTTGTCTTAAAAACATGCAGACCGCTTGTAATTACCTGCATAGTCACCCCAAAGATCCCTTTTGAGCCAGGAAAAACAGTGGTGCAGCCAACTCTGACATCTTTTATCTTTTTATACTTTTAACAAAATGCAGTGTGCTCATTATGGAAATGTTTTTGCACATTACTTTTTTGGTGCTTTCTTGGTGTAGATCAAGCATACTGGTAAGTCTACAGTTTTGGCAATGAAAGGAAACAAATTTGTTTAATTTATTTTCAAAGCAATGGGAGCCACTGGAGATGGGCAAAAGTGCCACATGAGCTGTAGGTTCGAGAACCAGAGGCTAGGTTAACTGGCAATTCTAAATTGACCATAGGTGTAAATGTGAGTGTGTGAGTGTGAATGGTTATCTTTCTCTCTGTGTTGGCCGTGTGATGGGCTGGCGACCTGGCCAGGGTGTACCCCACCCTCTGATAGCTGGGATAAGCTCTAGAAGAAGCAGGTGGGGAAGTTGGATGGTCTATGGATGGGAAGAGGTCAAATTAAAATGATAAAGTTCTCTTCAGGTAATTTTTTCATGGAGATGGTTTGTGCCATTTTAATTAGTTCTTATCATGGTGATTTGGGTTCAAAGGGTCATCTTTCTCATAAGTTTGTTTTGAATTGCTAATTTGGTGCTATAAAATTGAAGTGTAATCTCATGTTTGGCAGCTCTGACTGATGTAGTGACTCCACTCCAAATCACTACCGCACAGACTCTGGTTCCAAAATTACAAGTTGGCAGCTCCCACAAACAGGAAATTTTGGCTTCACTTTTGTACAATAGGAGGAAGTGGAGCCACATTGTACATCTTTTATACAATCATTTATCATAATATTTAATCAGAAACAAAAAAAGTGTAGAAAATAGGCATAAAAAACTTTGGGTACAATTCTCAGGCTCATGTGTAGCCCTATGTCACATTACAGACTTGTCGCGTGAAAACGGAACTGCCAGCCACCAGGCAGGCCAATGATGTTTTAGACATGCCCCTGAGTAGTGATAGTAGTAGTAGCAGTAAAGTTAGTAGTAGAAGTAATAGTTGTAGGATATGAAAAGATCAAATGCAAACAAAAGACAGAAGGCAAGAGTTAAAATTTAAAAGACTTTATGAAACACTGTAAAATAAAATAAAACAAAACAAAACAAAAGAGCTATTAGATGGGTTTTTAAATGTTTTTTGAAAGGGGAACTAAATGGGCTGCTCTAACAGTGAAAGGAAATTTGTTCCATAGTACAGATCTAAGGCAACTGGGGGGCAGTATAGGGTGATGATAGAAAAGTAGATAGAAATAAAGTGGAGCCTTATTTCATGTATTATAGAGTGTTTCTGTGTTTTGCTTCTTTGTTTGTTTGCTTTGTTTTGTAAATACTGTGAAGCTCTTTGTAACTCTGGCTTAGTATATATATATATATATATATATATATATATATATATATATATATATATATATATATATATATATATGCTCCTATTACATATATGTAATAGGAGCATTAGGAGCTCTAACCTCCAGAATAGAAGAATGGATCCAACAAATTCCAGGTGCAACAACAGAGGTCTCTGTCCAGAAAAATGCAGTCCTAGGAACACTGAAGATGCTGCTCAGAACCCTTAAACTCCCAGGTCTCTGGTAACAGGACCCGAGTTTGAGGAACACACATACCTCCCCCTAGGAATACACACTTAAGTTTTTATTTCATACTCTGTAGATAAACCTTTAAAATACATAAAACTCAGAAACAACATTTGTTTAGCAAAAACATATTTTTACAAAAAAAAAGAAAAATCAGATTGTATGTCCAATAAAACAGGTGCATAAAGTGATCCAGAAACTAAAGCAGCTCAGTAACAACTCCTTGTATCTACCTATAGGTCGCGGGCTTGGACCGTGCTGGTGTCTGCGCGCGTAATGACGCATCCATCCTCCAGCACCTCCCCTCCCCTCCTCCCTGCTGTCACATCTGGAGCTGGCTCCTCTCATCAGCACCGCTCAGCGCAGTGGAGAAAGAGAGAGAGAGAGAGAGAGAGAGAGAGAGAGAGAGAGAGAGTCAGGGGGGGAGGGAGGGAGGAAACGACTGGAGAAGTGGAGACTAGCTCGGTCGGCGCAGCCTCATCCACAACCGAGCAGAATCAAGGAGAGGAGAGCGGAAGGACATCCCACGCCACCTTCTCATCCGCACTCACAACTAGGCTGTTTTGCATCTCCTCTATCCTCCATCCGCCAGTCCAGCTTCCCTTTTCCTCTCTCTCTTTCTCTTCCCTCCTCTTGCTTTGGGAAGCCTATGATGAGCTCCAGTCTGCTAGAAAACCCCGTGCAGGCGATTCTGTACCTGCGGGAGCTCACTACCATCGTCCAGAACCAGCAGAGTCTCATCCAGACCCAGCGCGCACGGATAGAAGAGCTGGACCGGCGGGTAGACGAGCTGATCGGCGAGAACAGACACCTGCGGGACGTCAGGGTACAACAGCAGCATCCCTACCATCATCACCATCACCACCATCACCTCCCGGACCCCAGCTGCCTTCATCATCACCACCACCACCACCCCGAGATCAAGACTAGTCCGGGGTCTTTGCCAGATGCGCCTGCACCAGCACAAGTGGAGGCAGCCCCGGCTGTCCAGTCCTCGCCCTCCCAACCCATGGACCCAGGAGACATGCAGCTGGTCCCAGCCGACCCATCCACGATCTCACCGGTGGAAAGTGAGTCAGAAAACGGGGGAAGTTGCCCCAGCTGCCGCTCTTTGGTTCCGATGACCCCGACAACCCTTTGTCGATCCCTGGCCCTGGCCAGGAAATCAGAGTGAGTAGATAATATTACACCCTATGCATGTACTGTATATGTGCGTCCCAAAATAGTCCGGCTGTCTATGTTTAGTGGCTTTTCAGAAAGCAGCCTTATAACAGCCCATAATTTCAAACCTTTCGTTGCCCTAAATGTTTCTGCTCTATCAGCTTATAGCCAAAACAAATTTCATACCTTGCTTATAGCAGCCTAGTCTGTTGTTGAATCCTTGGCTTTTGTGCAGCGTTCGTCCTAAAATGTGTAATTAGGCGTGCATGCATGCGCTGTGCAGATTGAGAGGCGTTTAATTAATGAAGAAGGCGCTTGCAAATTTCCAGTTTGCAGCTGTTAGTGTGTGTGTGTGTGTGTGTTGACCAAAGACTGTGCCATAAGAGGAAGAGGTGGATTATTTAAATGAGAAACTGGATCACGATCACTGGATCATTACATAACAAACAGCTGGAGGCCTGTATGTGTGTGTGTGTGTGTGTGCGCGCGCGTGCGTGTGTGTGTGTGTGACAGAGAAACAGACTTAGTACAGCGGTCAGTGCCAGTTTGAGACAGAAGCAGCTTCACATGTGATGATGATGATGATGACACACTTCGAGCCGCTGTCCGCGGTGCTGATTTCTGTATTAATTACCACCAGGGATCTGTGAGCTCCCACGGGATCTCTAGGCCTCTGATGTTCCCCTGTTAGATGAGACACAAGTCCACACAGCAGTACTCGCACACACACACACACACACACACACACACACACACACACACACACACACCACATCCTCCTACTTGTCACCAAAGCTACGTAGTATATCAGCATATCACTTAATGAGGGAAAACCCATGTTTCTCTTTTTTCCTGAGTGTGTGGTGTTCTTTCTGTTCATAAGTTGTATATCAGCAGGAGCCCTGATTGGTCTCTCTGGGACTCCACCCCCACTGAGAAGAGAACCAGAATAAAGTTGAGTTGAGAGGTGTATAGGAGTAAGTAATACTATTTGTGATATTAATCCTAAAGTACAAATGATTATCTGCCACACTTTACTTTCTCTGAGTGTGAATGCATAGAACCCCTGTTGTTCCTCTGGACCTTATTGCACTGCTTGGCTTTGAGTTGTTCCTAAAGATCTTACTTATTACTTGAGAATCAGAGTTACACCTCAGATTCTTAATTTTAATTAACAAGAGAGGAAGAAATTACTTTTTTTATTAGAAGAGCTCAGGGCTGAAAGATTCAGAACATCCACCAGATGATCTGGTTGCAGAGCAGTTTGTTAAATAGCCTCCCTGCTCCTGTGAGTACTGATGTGTGTCCTTGAATGCAACCTCCCTACTTCCTCAATGATTTTAAGTCTTTCTGGATTACACCAATAGCTTAACACTTAATGTCTACTTTTGCTTCTGGCAAGCCAAGCAGGTGAGGGAGAGACGATGCTTTCCCCTCCTTGTCATTGCCTGCTCCATCCAGTCTGTAGCTGACTGGAGATCAGAGCTGCCTTCTGTTAGTTCTGTTGCCAGTTAACCTACCTGTATAAGTGTGTGTCTTTGTACATACGTCTGCATTGGCATATCTACCTTCTTTCACACATCCTACTGTATCTGTTAATCTGAATATTTCTTTTAACTCTGTATAGACTTTTTTCTGACAGTTGGGACTGATGTGGACTAGAGTGCTGCTTTGGATTGGCTGTGAGTGTATTTGTGTTAGCATTGTTGTTATTGTTGCAAATGCCCATGGATATGCCTATGGGGGAGAGGCAGGATCCTCTCCTCCACTCATTCTCAGTCTTTTTCTCCAGCTGAGCCTCCTATCTGCCCCACTTAGCCCATGGAGCGAACAGTAATCAGCCATTCTCAGGAGGAAGAAAGGCAGAGAGATATAAAGAGAAAGAGAGAGATGCATGCTCAGTTGTTGTCTTTGATGGAGCCCTTGGAGGTGTCTAGAGGAAGGAGCTTGAGGCTGACACTGAGTGGACCACTGAAAGAGAGGGGAGTTGAGAGAGATGAGAGATGGGAAAAAAAGAGAATAAAAGAGGAAGAGGAGGGGGAGTGCATTCAGCATACAGAGAGTGAGACAGGTACCAGGAGAGAGCAAAACACAGGGAAGAGATATGAAAAGAGAAAGAGTGCATTTGGGGTAGCTGTCTCCTCAGTCTATCTGTCTGGCAAGCAAATAGACAGGCTGGACAATTGTTGCTTTGGTATCTTCTGGCACAGTGGGATGTGCACACAAAATACTGGTAATGTTTTTGAGTCCAAATGGAGCTGATCTTGTTGCATGTCTACCCTATTCCATCGCTTTGCTTTCCTTACACTTTGTACAGGGTACTGGCTGATGAAAGGCATTGCATTTTAAGTGCTCTTACAAAACAGGAAAGAGGAGAGGGATGGTGTAGGAAAGGACAGAGCTCAGAGAGAGAGAGAGAGAGAGAGAGAGAGAGAGAGAGAGAGAGAGAAAGAGAGAACATAGGCCAGCAGCAGGAGGCATGTCCTGTTAAAATATTCACCTGTTCTCTTTGTAAGTGTTGTTGGAGACGAATGGCTGTTATGTGTGTGCCTTGTACAGACAGATGGACCCGCTGAGTGTGTGTGGTCAGGCTGGCCTCTTCTTCACTCTATGACGAAACAAAACTGAGCAGGCCTGAACTGTTTTGAATTAGCCTGACAAAAATACCCAGCTCTCATCTTGATGGACAAACAGGAGTTGACTTTGGTAGTTGAATGCTTTTACATTTTGGCCTTACATTAACTGTCTGACTAGTCACCTCCTATTTAAACCAGTAATGTCAAAAAAGGCAATTTTGTATTGGGCTATATGGACTATTTTGTATTTGTATCTTTTGGAGAGTTTGTTGAGTTGATTGTATGCTACAATCTACAGTCAAGCCAATTTTTTTAGCCCGTCAGGAGTAGAAAAAGTGAAAAAGCAAAACCACCTGGCAGGCTGTAACAGGTTATACTGTATACTGTAGTATTTCTTGGCCATAATTTACTGCACTCAAACATCCCCACACTTTGTTAGTCTCTAAACTAAGTTAACCTTCTTCTAGATGTGGCTTCATATGCTGCAGGCATAACTCTTCTCTTACAACCTCAATGAAAGAGAATTATTTTATTTAGCAAAATGTCAAACTATTCCTTTAAAGATGTTTACTGATCTGGTAACAGTGTCAGTGATTTGGCTCCCCATTTCATTGGTGTGTGGCTTTAAGTAGCAGAGTTACAAATAATTTCACCCTGTGATTCACTGTACAGATGTTCTTTTATAGTTGCCGTATAACTTATTTTCTTTCTCATCTGTCAGCCAGATGTTTGTTAGACAAAACATAGTTTGGCTTTGTTATCCCCAAACCACGATAGATGGTGAACAGCATCCCGGCTTCTCTAGTTCATTCATACAGATACTAAAACCTGTGTCACCCCAGATGCATCCATCTCTGTGTGTGTGTCTGATAAAACATTGTATCCACAGAATGATTAAAAATATAATGAATGAGTGCAAATGTGGTTTGTAGTGTGAAGGATTTTGACTGTTCACTAAGGTTAGAAATTTGCTATATAAATATCAGTCCAGTCCATTTACTGTCTTGGATTAATTTGCAACTTGAAAATTTCATAGAGAAAATAAGGAAAATAGTTGAAATTTAAAAAACAAACAAAACAGAAAATCTCATGCACAAGAAAGCTTTGTGGCTATAGATCACTGAGGTAAAAAGTAGGAGTTATTTAAATGTGTAGACTTGTGTTAACCTGCAGGAAACCTGGAGGGTGATTGTCTTTTTGTTTATTATACGCCAAAGGTACATACATTTATCTGCATACTCAAAAAATGAAAATGAAACATTCTTTGGCATACATTCTTAAAAAGAATTTGTTTCAGATGTATGGCAAAACACTTAATGTTTTCTAGATTCAGTGATTTCAGGTAGTGCACAAAACTTGACTTTTTTGTGCCCTGGTTTATTTGATGTTTGATGAAGAAGAACAGCACAACACAAAATGAAAAAATTATATTTATCTAACATGATTGTTTTGGAGATTTGTGAACCCAATGGGAACAAGCTGTTAACAGAAAAGTGTGAAAATTGCTGCAAAACAGAACCAAGAAGATGAATCCAGTTATAGTAATGAGTCCATAAATGCCACATAAAGCAGTTCTCTGTGTGAGAAGTCTTATGGGGGGGGAGTATTATTCATAAAAACCAAATATGAAGAATTTTGGTCATAGATGTTTTAAAAAAAAATGAGTGTCCCTTTAAGTCTGTGGAAGTTGCTGTGAAACGATAGCTTTTTATAGCTCTGACTGTCATTCCTAGTCTTGCACCGACTCTGACTGCCTGTCACTGTGGGTCTGTGTCACGAGCAATATGCTACGCCCAGGTCAGAAGACTTACTGTAGCGTAGCCAAGAAATTCACTGTCAGCTGAATCCTTTCAGCTCAGTGTGAAAAGACCAATGCCACACCAACACTTCACAAAAATTTAGCTGGATGGACAGTGATGATCATGCTAATTTTCATGCCTCTGGTATTGGAAGGTGTCCAGCATTCAGAAGGTGAAAAGGTTGAGCTATGTCACAGCTTCCATGTGACACATGTAGTCTTTTACTTGTTGTTCTGTTCATTTGTAATCTGCTGCAGATAGGAGCACTAGCAAAATGCCTAAAATATGAATGTAAATGTAAAATGCATGAGAGAGAAATGAAAGAGAGAACTTAAGAAAAACAAGAAGCAGAGCGGGAATAACCATCTGTCCAAAATGGGTTGGGGAAATTCTGCTAAATCACCACTGATCTGCTGAATTCAAGAGAGGGCGTGAGGGACGGAGGGAAAAGCAAGCACATCCGGATACACAAACACAAAAATACTCACTCTATCTAAGCTTTCTTAGCCTTGAATTGACCTACATAGAGTATTTACCCTGAGATCAGTGGCAAGTTGTGTAATGCAATGCAACAATAATCCAGAGCCTAAGAAGTCATTCTCTGGGCTCTTTTGTGATGTTGGGAATGGACATAAAGAAATATAGTTACACAAGGGAAACTTATAACAACAACTAATAACAACTGAATGAAATACTGTCCCTCCAAATCTGTCCACTCCACTGCTTTCCTCCCTGATTTGCTCACCTCTCTTTTTGTTGTCTGTTCCTCTGTAGGAGTGAGACTGTGCTGCATCAGTTTTGCTGCCCTGCCCCTGAACATCCAGAGGCTGACACCACAGGCTCATCCGGGTAAGACTGAACCCCAGTCACGGAATCTTGAATTTTTCTTTTTCTTTTTCTTTTTTCTTCTTACAATGTGGTCTTTTGGTCTGCTCACAATCTGTACATTTGTAACATCTGAGTCATGTCAACACCTAAGGCCTTTAAACATGCCTGATAACATGTGCACTGTACTGAGCTGTATGTGAGTGTGAATTGGTATGTTTATAGAGTTGCAGCAAGATAGTTAAATGTTCTGTAGCAAAACTATAGTTCTAACAGCCTTAAGGGCAACTTACATATACATAGGCAGACAAAATGGGGGGGTAAATGAACTGATATTCCCATTATGAGAGTGCCTATGGCATCCCTGACGCAATGTCTACCACTACCATAGTAACTGGAGTAGCTACTGTAGTCACTTTTACTGCTTGCCTGTGCGTGGGCAAGACTGTCTGTTTGTGGTTGGAGTTGTTTGTGTACATGTAGAAACCATTGTGCATGGGGGTGTGTGTGAATGCATGACATTTCACTTGGATTTTTGAATGAGCTTCTAAAACTTTGAAAAGCTGATTTTGTCATGTTTCTCAATGATTACTGTTTTTCCTCCTTCCTCCAGAATTTCTCCTATTTTTTTAATCCTCTGTGCTCTGTTTCTAAATCCAGTCTTTCCCCGTCTATTTCCCCCTCCCCACTCTTTTCATCTACTGCAGCATCATTTTCCCCCACGTTGTTTATTTCTTCTCATTATTTATCTGTCTGTTGGAAGACTTTTCTAATCATCTCACTGCAATTATTTCTATCTCATCCCTCCTTATCAAGTCTCTCTCCCTTATTCTGCTTTTATTAATATCACCATCTGTCTGTCTGGAATCCCTCTCTTCTCTCTGATCTGATGACTTTACTCCTACACCCACATATTCCTGATTGGATAGGCTAATGGCACAGCGGCAGTGGACAGCCAGCTGAGATGATGATGAGATGTAGCGGAGATGTGTAACACCGTAGCTCATTATTATCATCATCGCACCAAGTTGTGTGCTCCTGGTGGCTGCAAACCTGCACCTACATCTACACACTGATGTTCACTGAATCCATCAGAGTGCACAAACCTCCCAAGAGATGCCACGAGATCTGCCTCCAGCTTAAACTGCCGTGCCTTTTCTCCTCCACCTAGCCTTTTCGTGTATGAGAGAGTTTTCCCCTGGCTGTATAGTACTGTAGGTCTCTGTGGGACTTTGAGCAATGCAATTTGACAGATGTTCATATCTCTTCCGCCATGACATCACACAAAAAAGCAAGGCAGGAGTGTACATTTGTAAGCATGTACAAAGAGAGAGAGTGCATGAGAGAGCTTTAGAGACAGGGTGTATAGTGCCCATATCATTATGGGGGCTTTTGCTGTCCAGATGCATTAATAGCTTGACTCTTGCTTTTAAATCCTCTAATGTATTCTAATGTACTCTAATGTATTCTGATGCAGCAGTGGGGCATGGCAGTGTTTTAATAGAGTTTTTGATATAGACAGCCTCCAGCATGCACACACCAACACACACTCTCTACCTTCCTGTTTCCTCTGTTTTTCCTATCACAGTCTTTCCCTTTTCTGACTATTTTCTCTAACTTTATCTCATTTAAAGATATGAGCATGCTGCTCTGGCTCTATCTCTGACTTTTAGCTGGGGACTCTGAATAGTTGCTTTCACAGCAATCAAAGAAGACAAAGAGGAAATTTAGTGATGCACTCATTATTTAACCATGAGCGGGCTTTTTATTTTCTCCCTGGTCCTGTTTAGCACTGGTCCCCTTCGTGTAAAAATTATTAGAGTAAGCACTATCTGGGTGGAAGGAGGATTGCACAAGCATTCAACATCATGCATACACACTCAAATTGCACGCCATTATTAAACCTTTTAGGATGCGATCATACCTCTGTGTACCTTTAAAAAAGATGCTGGGGAGTAGTGTCTTGTTAGTAAGTCATGAAATGTCAGAAAAATTGTCAGTGATGAAAAAAGCAGAAAGAAAACAACAATTGTGTAGCAAGAAAAACTGGTTAAAAATGACATCTTCTGCTGTGTCATGCCAGTAATTTACTTTGGTAAGGCTTACATCATTTTCAAAAAATTACAATCATGCTATCATGAAATGAAAACACAATACCATCTGTGAACAGATTCTGGGAATTTAGGAGGAGAATAGGACTCTCTAGCAGAGGCAGTGAGCCTCCCTGTTGTTGTTAGATACAAATTAGATTTAAACAGAGTTTTGTTTTTTACTTACAGTTTCTGCTGTATTAAAGAAATGATTGCTTATTAACTACCTGTGCAGGCTGATTGGCTTTTGTCCCAAACCTTTTCTGCAATTCATGTATCACTTTGAGGATATGATAGTATTATGATAGTATTACAGTCCTTCTAAATCATCACATAAGAACATGGTGAAAAGACTGCATAATAGCTTTTTTTCTGTACAGATTGTTACACTTTATTTTTTTATCACAATTGCCACTGAAATGTTCATCCAAGTGATATCATTGCCATGGAAACATATCAGCTTTTAGAATCTCATAAATGGAATCAGCATTGATTTCCATACAAAAACATCAAGTGGAACTTTGCAATGTAAGAGTGAAGATCTAATAGTGAATGGCCATTTTTTGACTCCATGGCTGTGCCCAATGTAATCCTCTCTTTTTGGTACCCTGTACATTTTACTGTAAATACTTTACCACCAATTTAAAGAAAATACTGCAGCTTAAAATGTAATTAATCGATTCAATGTGAAACACAGTGTCCCCTGTAGCATAGTGGTTTGTGCGTTCACCCTACGAGCAAAAGATCCCTGGTTTGATTCCAGGTGGGGACACAAGCCCCTCTTACCATGGAGGGCTGTGTTAGGAAGGGCATCCGTTGTAAAATCTCTGCCAAATTACCAAATCAGGTTAATCCGCTGTGGTGACCCCCTGGTGGAGTAAACAAGGGAGCAGCTGAAAGGTACACAGATTCACAATGAAACATCCTCAGTTAATTTATTAGATTAAGACAATTTTTGCAGAAGAAGTTTTATTTTTATAAATTGAAGCAATAAATAAGAATAAATATAAATGAAAATATGAGACGTTTTCTATTGTAATGTGTGACAGTTCGCAAATTTTTCCAGAACAGAGATCTGAACACAGGATACAGTGAGGTTCATAAATCTTTCATTTTGGTGGCACATTAGAGTCAAAGGTTTTGGCTGGGGATCCTGCAGGGGATTCTGGAAATCTTTTTATCACTCCATAAATCAGAAAATACTGTCACCAGCCAGAAAAAAATTAAAATGTTTTTTTTGAAAATAGGTTTTTATAAATCCAAATATGGCTAATATATTAACACTTTCCTCTGTAAAAAGCTTCAGAATAAGACTAAAACTGGAAGGTGTACACTGTGTGCACAATTATTTGGCAAGTTGCATTTTTGAGGATTATTTTTATTATTTAATAACAGTGCTCTTGGTCAGTCCAAAGTGTTAATAGACTGGCAGCATCCACAGCCTCCCAGACACTGTTCAGAGAAGTGTGCTTTTTTCCTTCACTGTACATTTCATGTTTAAGAAGGGCCCACAAGTTCCCAATAGGGTTTTGGTCAGGTGAGGAAGGGGGCCACATCATTATTCTTTCATCCTTTACTGTCTAGTCATGCAGTAGAGTGCTGTGATGCATGAGATGGAGCATTGTTCTGCATAAAAACTCATGGTCTTCTTGAAAGATGTAGACTTTTTCGTGTAACACTGCATGAAGAGTGTCTTCTAGAAACTGGCAGTAGGTTTGGGAGGGTAGTAGGGTTGAGTTTGAGTCTCTTTAACCCGAAAAGGTCCAACAAGCTCATCTTTAATAATTCCAGCCCATACCAGTACCCCACCTCCACCTTGCTTGCGTCGAGTGAAGCTCTATGCCCATTGATGATCCAGCCACAGGCCCATTAATCTGGTCCAACAAAAGTCACTCTCAACTCATCAGTCCATAAAGCCTTTGAAAAATCTGTTTTCAGGTTATTCTTGGCCCAGTTTTGGAGTTTCAATTCATGTGTCTTGTTCACTGGTGGTTGGGTTTCAGTCTTTCTTACCTTGGCCATGTCTCTGAGCACTGAACACCTTGTACTTCTGAACACTCCAAGTAGGTTGCAGTTCTGAAATATGACAGCACTGTAGGATAATGGCTTCCTGGTAGCTTCACATTTGATTCTTCTCAAATCTTTGGCAGTTAATTTGCATCTTTTTCTCTCAACACGTTTCTTGCAACCCTTTTGGGTATTTGCAGTAAAACATTTGGTGGTTCTGTTGTCACATCCTATTATCTTGGCAATTTCAACAGTTCTGCATCCCTCTGAAAGATTTTTTTTATAGTATTTGACTTTTCAGAGTCTGCTAGATCTCTTTTCTGGCCCATTTTCCCTGAAGAAAAGAAGCTGCCTAATAACTGTGCACACCTGATATAGGGTGTTGATCTCCTAAACTACGCCCTTCCTCATTACACAAATGCACATCACTTTGTATGTTTAAATCCAATAGGCATTCAAGTTAATACAGCTTGGAGTTGGAAAGTATGCAGAAAAATTATGATATGGTCAAAATACTCACTTGCCTAATAATTGTGCACGTAGTGTACTTTGTGTAAGGTCTACTGAAGTTGAGATTTCTGGTTTTGACCATGAGAAAAAAATCATTTTAAAGAAACAGCCTGTAAAAATATATGTAACATCTTTATTGATAACCACTATTTGTGGGTAAAAATTATATTTACCACCATTAAGCTTCAAAAATGATTGATCACATGAAGACTTTTTTCAAATGTCATGTTTACATATGCCAGTTATCTATTTTCTCAATAAATGTGCAGTAATTTTCATGAATGTTTAATAGACAAAGTTTATCAAAACGTCCAGTTCTTTTCATTGGTCTGAAAGAAGATATCTCATGCAAATAAGCCTAAAATTTCAAAACTGACCAGTGTATGAATTAAAAATCGTAGCTTCACCTGTAGTTTCTCACCATAATTGATATATAAAATGTTTTATGCCTGTAGTCAGTGTAGACAGTACAAGCACAAGAGAGGTGAAGAAGAGAGTGCAGGCAGGGTGGAGTGGGTGGAGACAAGTGACAGGGGTGCTTTGTGACAGAAGGATAGCAGCAAGAATGAAGGGGAAGGTTTACAAGACGTAGTGAGGCCTGCCATGATGTACGGTCTGGAGACAGTCGCACTGACAAAAAGACAGGAGGTGGAGCTGGAGGTGGCAGAATTGAAGATGTTGAGATTTTCCCTGGGAGTGACCACGATGGACAGAATTAGAAATGAGTACATCAGAGGGACAGTGCAAGTTAAGAAGTTTGGAGACAAAGTCAGAGAGGCAAGGCTGAGATGGTTTGGACATGTTCAGAGGAGGGGTAGTGAATGTATTGGACAA
>VUQH01026707.1:0-10212 GCA_015106775.1 Etroplus canarensis
CAACCCCAGATCAAAGCACTGCCCCCACAGGCTTGTACAGTAGGCACTAGGCATGATGGGTGCATCACTTCATCTGCCTCTCTTCTTACCCTGATGCGCCCATCACTCTGGAACAGGGTAAATCTGGACTCATCAGACCACATGACCTTCTTCCATTGCTCCAGAGTCCAATCTTTATGCTCCCTAGCAAATTGAAGCCTTTTTTTCCAGTTAGCCTCACTGATTAGTGGTTTTCTTAAGGCTACACAGCTGTTCAGTCCCAGTCCCTTGAGTTCCCTTCGCATTGTGCGTGTGGAAATGCTCTTACTTTCACTATTAAACATAGCCCTGAGTTCTACTGTTGTTTTTCTTCGATTTGATTTCACCAAACGTTTAAGTGATCGCCGATCACGATCATTCAGGATTTTTTTCCGGCCACATTTCTTCCTCGAAGACGATGGGTCCCCACTATCCTTCCAGTTTTTAATAATGCGTTGGACAGTTCTTAACCCAATTTTAGTAGTTTCTGCAATCTCCTTAGATGTTTTCTCTGCTTGATGCATGCCAATGATTTGACCCTTCTCAAACATCTTTTCCACGACCACGGGATGTGTCTTTCGACATGGTTGTTTAAGAAATGAGAAGCAACTCATTGCATCAGTTGGGATTAAATAACTTGTTGCCAGCTGAAAGATAAGATAAGATCCCGGTTCAGTCGTTAAATAAAGCAGACAACTGATTCTTAGGAAGGAATGGGCTGAACCACTGCCTTCTTTAATTATTTCTATGGGAGAATTTCTGAGTACTGCGTCTTTCCCAAAAAATCCACAAACAACAGTCACTGAAGAAAAAAAATATTGCAATTAAGATTAAGATGCAGGTTTTCCTTTAAAAAAAATCAGAGACAGAATCAGAATTCTTTATTAATCCCTTGGGGTGAGAGGTATTGCTTAAAGCCTGGGTACAAAAACTACAACATGACAAGATTAAAAAAACAGCTAAAAACACTTTTAAAATCCATCACTACTACTCCATCAGGGAGCTGAGATATACTCTCTTTTTGTTCCTGATTGCTCCGAGCCTGCAATTTTAACTCATGTTCAAGAGTACATGTCCCACAGTGCCTCATGAAAAATGCCTGGGAGCATCTTAAAGTGTTTTCACTTTAGTGCTATAGATTTCAATGGTGACAGTGGGGTCCCCATTGAGATAATTCAATAGTTACAGTTCTTTTGAACATCATGTGTTTTATCGCCACAAAACAATATCTGCTCAAGGTATCCTTTAGTCTGTTTATGGATACGAGAACAGTACAAACAACAAAATAGACACAGAAATGCAAGGTCTTCTTCCAAAGCAATAAAACGGAAGTCAATAAAAGTCATCTGGACAGTTGAACGGTACTGACAAAAGAAAGTGAAGCAGCACTCATGCTGTTTACAGTGTTTCAATTGGTCTGAGCGCTGGAGAAAATAGCAATTTAACTGTGCTCTTAAGTGTATGTGTATGCTGGAAGGAAAATAGTAGTTGAATGAAAAGTGTTCTTTTATTGACCCCACTCCCTATCTGTTTGGTTATCTGCCAAAGTCTGTAAACACATTTTGAAAGAAGCCGAAACATAAAAAAAGCCTCTTTTTCAGCCAGCATCTGTTTCTGCCAGGACAAATAGTACCTAGGATTAAAGTTGGGTGTGTGTGAACAGATTTAATGTTTAAAATAGCTGATCTTAGATTTTTTTCTTATCATTTTCTATAAATGTGTTGACCACAGTCAGTATACATGAGCTTGATTGTAGCTGTTTATTCTTATTTTTTTCTCACTACCCTGTAACTCTTATTTTCCATTTTAATTCAATTTGAAGTAAAGCTCAACAGTGGATTACTGTTTTATCTCAGTTGCATGTTTGGGTCCATCTACTTTGTGACTGGCCAGCTTGTGTGTTTGTGTGTACTCGTATAATATGGTGTGAGGATATAAATCTGTTGATACAGTAGATAAATCTTGATAAAAACACGTTTTTCTAATGTAAATCATTAAGTTGTAGGTTGAAAACTTGGTTTAAGGTTAAGGGTTCGGGTAAATATGCTGGAAGTAATTGTAAGAATACGAATGAAACACGACTGTGTGTGTACATGCATCTGGCTCTGTCTGTGTCTCTTTCCAAGTCAAACAATAAGGCTGGGTCAGATGGCTGGACAAGCAGGGGCTGTTCTACCGGTCGTCATGACAGAGGGAAAAAAAAAGACAGTTTCTTAGAAAAGTTGTGAAATAAAATGAGAGATCAGGGATTGTTTATCTCACACATTTCCTCCTCCTCTCAAGCACTTGACCTTTACTCGTCTCTCTTTTCATCCACTGCTCTCTCTGCCTCCTTCTCGTCTGCTTCCTCCTTTCTGTCATGCTGACACCCATGCGACTTCTGTAGTCATCCTCTCCATCATGCCTTGCACTCTGTCTCTCCCTGCACTCTGTTTCATGAACACACACACAAGGCTGACACTACAAACACAAAAAAAATGACCCTGTTCAATAAACAAGCGACAGAGTGTGTGAGAGTAAGGAAGCTTTTAGTGGCGCCTCTTATCTTGCTTCCTCTCAAAACACACAAAAAGAAAGAACTGCCTCGAAGTCTGAATGTCGTCTTTGAGAGTCATTCACCTTCCTGACACACACACACATTAATACACAGACTTATTCTCTCTCCCTCAGATACACACTCCATCCGCCAACATGGACCGGCTGTTGTGTCAAGTGGTTCAATGAAAGAACCCTCTCAGTCTCTTTGGTTCCCCAGACATGCATGTGTGCTTACATGCTGTGAATTTATATATATATGCACACAAAACTGTCCATGTATCAAGATGGATTACACAGAGAGAGATACATTCATAAGAAAAGCTGAAAAGCTTTCAAAGAAGTGAATAATAGTGTGAAATGAGGTGTAAGGTAGAAGCTGACAAGACCCAAATTATATTCAGACAAGTTGAGTCAAAGTGAGTAAAAGACAGCACCAGGACCTAAATGTGAAGCTAATGTGTGCCACATACGTGCATTCATTTTAATCACCACCAGGGGGGTAACCCTTCTGGTTGTGAAAAAGCTTGATTGCATTGGACTCTGACAAAATGTACCTTTCAGCTGCTCCCTTGTATTCTCCACCAAGGGGTTGCCACAACAGATTAATCCCCATTGGTAATTTGGCAGAGGTTTTACACCAGATGCAACCTTCCATGGTGAGAAGGGCTTGTGTCCCCACCTGGGATTGAACCAGGGACCTTTTGTTTGTAAGGTGAATGTGCAAGTGAGCCTGAGGTGAACCTAAACATCCAGGTATGAGGTTGTATGTTTGAACCGCGGGCTGACAACATTTTTACCCGTGAACCAAGCACTAGCAGTTCCTACTCAGATGCAGAAGGTAGTGATTAGGAGGAACGTGTCTCAGCCGGCAAATATTAATGCAGAGGCCGCAGATCCACCACACCAAAACCTGGACTGGTAAGAGATATTCTTCAGTATATTTTTGTCACAGAAATTCTAGCTTTGTTTAAAAAAGAGCTGTATTCCACCTCCAAAATGCGTGTTTACCATTTACAGGGACGTCATCCTCTCATCAACAATTCATTCAGTTTTTCAAAAGACCGACCATATATTAAACTAATGACATCCACCCATGGTTTATATACACGCTTTTTGTATTCCATACTAATAGTCGGCACCATTTAGCTGCAAACATACATGACATGCATGTGATTGTCTTTCATGAAGCTGTCGTTTGTGAAGCTGTCATCCGTGAAGAGGACCTCACATAACCTGGAGTGCTTAGACGGCTTCCAGAGGTCTCTTTTCTTTCCAACATTTGTAATCTAGATAGCTTGTAGTTTCTTTTTTGTATGGCTCCAGTGGAAATTTAAACATTGCCAGGCCCATTCCTGACACATTTTTACAGTCTACCACGATGCAATAGCCCATGATGCTCAAGAAAAATCAGTTGAGTTTACTTAGAACTGAATGAGGGGGGGCTGAGCAGTGTGGCGACACTGACATCACGGGGACGGGAAAAGCCAAGCAGCGCTTCCGGATAGTACCAAACCTTAAAATATTCATAATTAAAAACATATTTTGAACAAGTATGCAAATGTTTAGGGGTAAAATTGCACTGCTAATCAAATTATGTGTTTTCTCAACTATATATATTTGCCCTTTAAATAGACAATGAACCCACACGTGCTTCAGGGTGTACCTAGCTTGTGATTAACAAGTTGCAACTACATGTTCTGTCCTTTGTTTCTCATTAACAGTCATGCGATAAAGAAAGTTTTCAAAGGACTCTATGTTGTTCTGTGAAAAACTAAGTACACTCTTACTGTTTCAACTGGAATTCAAAGGGTAAGAAGCAGCCAGGTAATGCTAATCAATCAGCAAGTGTGACCACCTCAATAAAAGCAGACATTTTGGCAGTTTGCTGGTCTGGAGCATTCAGGTGTGTGTTAACCCAATGCCACAGTCTTCCCAGGAGTGGACATCCCAGCAAATTTACCTCAGTGTCAGAGTCTGTAATGCTCAGAGAAGTTGTATAAAACCCCAGAGCTACATCTCAGACTTGTTAACTAAGTCTGAGATGTAGCTTAGAGAAGAATGAACAAGTGTGGCTTGTTTGGAAGGGTTGCCAGGAGAACACCTTTCTTAATAGAACATGACAGTATCAGTTAGCAAAGTTGTAGCTGGAAGAAAAAAAACTACAAGACTTCTGGAAGAATGTGCTTTGGCCAGACAAGACCAAAGTGGAGATACTTCATCTTATTGCACAGCATCACATTTGGTCAAAACCAAACACAGCATGTCAGTACAAACACATCATACCAACTGTCAAGTATGGTGGTGGACGGGTGATGATTTGAGCTTGTTTTACACCCACAGGACCTGGGTCAACCACGAACTCCTCTGAATACTGAAGTCTTTGCACTTTGTGATCTAAAGTCAAATTTGACACCATCTGTCCAACAGTCAAAGGCTGGCCAAATTGGGTCATGCAACAGGATTACAATGCCAAGCAGACCAGCAAATCTTAAACAGAATGGCTGAAAAAGAAAAGAATCAAGGTGTTGCCATGTCCAAGTCGAAGTCCAGACCTCAACCCAATTGAAATACTGTGGAGAGATCTTAAGAAAGCTGTGGATAAACAAATGCCTGCAAACCCCAAGGAACTGAAGCATGGTTGTAAAGAAGAGTGGGAGAAACTTACTCCCCAACACTGTTAGAGACTGATCCAGTATACGATGACTAAACTATTACTGATAAAGGTGGTTCTACAAGTGACTGAATCATGGGGTGTACTTGGTTTTCACATGGCAATATAGAGTCCTTTTTCATGACTTTTAGGAATTCTGCTTTAAAGAAAAGAACAACAAAATGCAACAAGTAAATGCTGAACTCAGGGGAAATAAAACAGGTTTGGTATTACTATGACCATATCCATCTTTTATGTAAGATTTAATTTCTACGAGCCATCATTAAGTCACTGCTACTACTGCTTTGTACTTTTTGGGCGACAGGGACCAAAAATGTAAATGAGACTAATTAAATTGTGAATTTGGCTAATTAAAAACACTGTAGAGGGGAAGCAGACTATCCAGACTTTGTCTCTTCCACTCCTCACCAGATGTTGTTTGTGGTGACCAATTTTTGTCATTTCCCACCTGAGAGGTGAATGAAGGCTTAAAAAAAGAGGCAAAAAGAAATAAAGAAAGGTTTAACCTTTCTCCTGTTGTTCTGATCTGTTGCTGAGAGAAGAGGTCTCAATGAAAATTACCCAAAATAAAAATTCTACTTCAAATTCGACTGTGAATATCTCTGCGGACTTAGATTGTTCGAACAGATTCAGCTGAACACAGACATTGTTGGTACATTCACTTTTGTTTCTCACTTTGATGTGTTGTCATGGAAATTTTTCTCCATCTCCTGTGGTTGCATGTGGTTTCATTAAGCTGCTTACATTAGTGGAATTAGTTGCTTCTGAAACAGACATGTAGACTGGGGAGAGAAAGATTAAAGATTAAAACCAAACCAGAAAGACAACACAAGGAAATTTAGAAAAAGTATGAGGAATTAATGAAAAAAGAGAAAAGGGAGAAAAAAAGTTTATTTTCTCCAAACTAAAAATGGCACTAATATTGTGAGTTGTTAAGTTTTTTGTACTCTTAATGGTAGTTATTGACTGATCACTTGGTAAGGGGTAGGATTTAATAGTTAAACCCTTTTCACAAAGGTGGTCATGGTTTTCTGATTGAGTTCCTGGGCGTCAAATACTCCTATTCTTGCAGTGCTCCTGGCTTCAGGGTAGCAAAAATGGATGGTAAGAGACAAAAGTCCTCTTTTAAAAAGCTACAGTGTCAGCATTAATTTACCTCTGTGGTGAATATATGTAGAGCCTACGACGTAGCCTATGCAAGTGGCCGACACAGTTGCCAGCATTTATGCTTCTGCAAGCTTTGCCTGTGTTGCCCTGCAATTTCACTGCCAAAACACGACTTGGCAATGGGGTGTCTGTACGTTGTTGAGTTTCTATTCTACTTCTTATTTTTACTTCCTATTGTTACTTCCTGTGTGTATGTCAGATGGTGATGACTACAGCAACAGAAATGCTAGAATAGAATAGAATAGAATAGAATAGAATAGAACCACTTTGTCTGCTGCAAAGTAACATAAATTCATCTTTGACATGGCTTAATTAAAAGCAGAAAAAACAATAACTAAAAAATCCATGAAAAATGGCAAGCATACATAGTTAAAATTAGCCTTCTGTAGTACCATAAAAAATGACTCCCAAAAATGGCTTAAAGAGTTAAAAGGAAGTGAAAAATTCATCATGATGCCTTGTTTAACATATCCACCATTAAAGGAATAAAAGGTTTTGTTTTTTTTTTAAATATACCCTTCTCATGGCCAGGGGGACTCTATGCTGCTGGCCTGACAGTGACAGCTGGAAAGATTTATGGGTGGGGTGAGGGGGTCCTGTTTCACCATAGTGGTCTTCCTGAACCAATTATTTTGTTGCCTTGCCTGATAATCTGAGAATTTTTTATCTTATATTTAACAGTTAGAGTTTTATACCAGGCTGAAATATTTAAAGTCAGAGCAGATTAAATAAGTGACCTGTAAACCGAGGTTAAAACCTCTTTGTCGACATTAAAACTCCTGAGCTTCCTCAGTAAGTGCAGGCATTGTTGAGACAGAAAAGTGTCAATCTCCATTCCAGGATACCTGAGTGAGTCAACCTGCTCTACCAGCTGCCCTTCCACTCTGAAGGGGGAAAAGAGAGGTTTGGTGAGGCAGCTTGTTCAGTAAAATTTTGTTGAGGTCACATATTTCTGATATGATAAGTTCATGTCAGTCATGTGGACCACTAGTACCTTGTCATCTGCATATTTTAAAGGAGTCATTGTTTCAGTGCTGCAGGTAATATTTTTTGTGTAAATGGAAAATAGAATTGGTAATCAAACCCAACTCTGTGGCACCCCTGTGTTTAAAACCTGTTATCTGATTTAAAACCATTAACCATTACATGTTGTGGTCTGGTGACGGAGGGTTCCTGCTTTGGTGGACTTGAGATCGCCTCTTTGCTTTTTTTGGATGATGTGGTTCCTCTGGCTCCATCAGGCAGTCACTTCCAGCTTGGCTGCAGCTGAATGCGAAGTAGCTGGGAAGAGGATTAGCACCTCTGAGACTATGGTTCTCAGCTGGAAAAGTGTGTTCACTCCGGGTCAGGGAGGAGTCACTGCCCCACATGGAGGCGTTCAAGTATCTTGGGGTCTTGTTCACAAGTGAGGGAAGGAGGGAGCGTGGGACTGGCAGGCAGATTGATGCAGCATCAGTGATATGGATGCCAGACCAGTCTGTTGTGATAAAGAGACAGCTGAGCGTGAACACGAAGCTGTCAATTTACCAGTCAATCTATGTCCCTACCCTCACCTGTGGTCATGAGCTCCGGGTAGTGACCGAAAGGTTAAGGTCGCAGCTGCATGAGATTCCTCCAAAAGGTTGCTTGGCTGTCCCTCAGCTGGGAGCGGCTCAGAGTAAAGCCACTGCTCCACCATGTCAAAATATCACTTGGCTGGCTTGGGAATGCCTTGGTGTCCCCCTGGAAGTGCTGGAGGAGGTGACGGGGGAAAGGGAGGTCAGGGTGTCTTTGTTTAGACTGCTGCCCCCATAACCTGAATTCGGATAAGTGGTGGAAAACGAATGCATGTATGTATGTATGTATATATGTTGTGGTCTATTCTGCAAGAAACTCTGGATCCATACCACGAAAGTTGGGTTGACCTGTAACTGTAATAAACGGTTAAGTAAGATATGGATATTTACAGCATTAAAATCTGTAGGAAACTCTAAAAAACATCCTAGTTTGCAGAAGTGTTGAGTCCATATGCTTGAACTGGAGCTGACAAATACTGAACAATAGACACTCATAATGAAAGAACTGCTACGTGGAAAAGAGAGAAGTTGATTTTTTTTTTAAAAATCCAGTGAATAGGTAGCCAGAAGTATGTAGAAGGAATAAACAGTACCAAACTGACCAATCACAGTCACATAGACGTGACGTGCAGTTACATTTCTAGAGAGGTGCACATCAGGTTATTTCATGGGTTACGGTATAGGGTTACTCAAGGGTTTGTGGCTAATATGTACCTACCATGCTGGCTTAACACGCAAGCATAAATCCACTGTTGGGAGTTCGGAGGGGGAAGTGGAGAAAGTTACAAGTTTTTCTGCCAGGACAATGTGGTTTGTGTACAGTTCGTGTGCTTTTTGTTTTGGGACTTTTGTTCCCTGGGTTTTCACTTGCCAATGTGTTTGATTGCCACGCATTTTTTAAACTTTTGATGGCTGGTAAAGTTTAGGCACCAAAACACATTTAGGCATAAAAAAGATTGTGGTTTGGGTTAAAATATACTTTTTTTGTAATCTCAGACACTGAAAAATGGTGCTTACCCAGTTTGTTTTAATGGTTCTTTATAAGTGTCCATATGTAATGAGTTGGAGGTGAAGGACCTGTAACACCATTGTCTAAAAAGGGTGCATGGCACTTATTTTGTAACTGTGACACATCCACAACTTTGACAGAACTGCATTATTTCAAACCTCGGGAACGAGAACAGACTTGGTTTTCATGTCCGTCTCTTTTCTTTGTGACATTTTATTGTGTGTCCTAGTATACAGTAGTCAGTCATACATTGAAAGTATATGATTTGGCCAACAGTTTTTACTGAAAAGCTCTTGTTTGTTGCTGAGCCGCAAAGGAAGAACAGTAACACAAAACTCTGAAAGCTGCCTATTCAAGTTGATTGCATCAGACTGCTGTTGCCTCATATTATCTGCAAGTAATATGTGTATTTTTGTTTTGGATGAGAACTGAGCGCGTGTGAGGCTTTGTTTTGTGAGAAGAAAGTCTAGACAGAAGAGAGTCCATGAGCAAAGACCTCCGGTGCTTATTTGTTTGTTTACATTCATTTATTGAGATATAAACTCCTGGTGCAGTCCAATCATCCCTCTGCTGCTGCCTCTATCTGTGTGTATGCATGTGCATGTATGCGAACACAGTTTCTCTGAGGGAGCGAGAAATGAACATTGAAACTTAGTTAAATGTTTTTTTTCATCTTATGGCTGTCTCTTTCAAACTGTCTTTGGCTATTCCTACTTTCTTTGCTAGTTGCTTTCTTCTGACTTTGCTGTCTGTCTTAATACTCACCACACGAGCACCTACTGTGTATGATCACTCAAACTTAAATGCATAAATGCACATACAAACCTGGCAGCCTGTAACTATTCCAAAGACATTTTTGTGTCTGTCATCAGTATTGTGGCCTGTTGGGCTGATGTTTAGGTATGACTCTTGTGTCCATAAAATCTCAATTTCCTCATCTTCCTCTCAGACTGACATATTTACCAATTTAAAACTGGAGGTCTAAAGGATTCAACTAGTCCTCCACAAAAAGTAAATGACAATAATTATTAGTAATAATTATGAATAATTAATAATGATTAATACTAATTACTAATAAAAACCAGCCACAGGGGCCCACAAGCCAGTGTCAGTCAGGAGGGGCATCCGGCGTAAAAACTTTGCCAAATCAAATATGCAGATTCATAACACGACTTCCATACCGGATCGGTTGCGGCCCGGGTTAACAACGACCGCCTCCGGTGCCGTTAGCCAACAGGGTGCCGGTGGAAACC
>VUQH01026714.1:0-11007 GCA_015106775.1 Etroplus canarensis
AAACTAAACATGAGCTGGGGCAGGAACAATGAAAGTAAAACATAAGGCACACAGCAAAGGGGTGCAACCAAACTGGAAAGAAACAAGAATGAGACAGAAAAAAGGAAAACCAAACATCCTAGAATTAAACAAAACCTAGTCCCACAATACCAAAAACCACAAACCATAACACACAGTCTCCAGACCTAAACCCTATCCAGCTGGTTTTAGATGAACTGGACAGAAGAGTGACAGCAAAGCAACCTACATGTGCCACACATATATGGAAACTTCTGCAACAGAGTTGGGAAGAACTTGCTGAAGAATATTTGATTTCCATTGCAGAAAGAATGCCATGAGTGTGTTCAGCTGTTACAGCCAAAGGTGACTACTTTGATGAGTCAACGGTTTAGAATACATTTTTGTTTATTCCATGATTTCTTTTGGAACTTCAATAGCTTGTTTGATCTATGCTTTCATTTCAGAATACAATGTGACACTGAACTGCTTGAATTTCAATAAAAAACTGAAAAATTGGGGTGTTCTAAAACTTTTGACCGGTAGAGTAGCTGGCATGATGAAAGCGGAGCAAAGTTGGTTTAGTAAATAATCCCGAATCAGAGCAGACTGGCAACTATGTGAAGGCTGAAACACTGTCAGTGGTTGGATTCATGGCTCCTCCAATCCACATGTTAAAAAAACTCAAATTGCACCAATGCATATATTAAGTGTAAATGTATGGATGATAGTTAGAAAGCTTTAAGTCACTGAACAATTGTATGATTGTGAGTGAACTCTTACTACTTTGAATGCTCATTTAGAGTGGAAAAGAAGTATCAACCAATTGCTTTATCACATTTAACCTGATTAGTTTTTTAAACATTAAAGCATGTAAATCTAATTTACTGAGTCTGTAGAGGAGAATACTATGGGAACTTTAAACAACAGTCAGGTGCCTATAGGGCAACTAAAGCATGTTTGTCTTGCTGCAATTGTTCTTATTCATACTCCCCATTAATGCCTTTCAAAGTCCACTATTGCTTTCTGGTAAAGATGCAGTGAAAAGTTTATATAAGGCTTCAGCAGTGTTTCTCCAAACAGGACTGTAACCTTGATGAGCTGCTGTCTTGCACAGAGTGGGAATTTTGTACTAAGACGGCTGTAACCTTGGAAGATGCCCACTTGATTTGTCAAACTCAAGATAGATGAAGCAATCACATATCATCAGTGAATTGACTGTCTAAATCTGGCATGAATACTAATAATAGAGGGGTGTGCCGGTGCCTGTGTGACTGACAGCTGCAGGCAGGCTGCCAGAGTGTTGATGAAGGGAACAAGAGAAAAGTAAACAAACTTGAACTGTGGCTTCATGTCAGTCAATTTAATGCAAATCTAGAGGAAATTTAAAATAAAAGTGTATTTATTTCCTATTTTTCCCCAAGTTATTTACAGAGCACATGTGTATATTGTGCTAACACTGAATAAAAATGCAGTTTGACATTCTGGGGGCTGTAAATTTTTCCTATATGAATAAAAGGACTGATTACAGCAATGAGATGCAAATAGGGAAATAAGCAGTTGGGGGGAACTAGAATACCACAAACAGCCAGGAGCAAAAAGACCTAGATGCCAAAGGTGAAGAGTCACAGTTACGGGCTTTGTGGACAGGAAAGAGAGAGAACAGAAGGCTGAAAGGAGGAAGAACTGACCTCTGTTTCCACTTGGACTTTGACCTTTAGCTGGCTCTCTCTGTATTGGTTTGCCCTCGAGACCTGCTCCTCAATACCACACAGAACTGCCTCACACCCTGCACACCTGAGAAAGAAAAAGCAAACTGTGAGTTAGAAAATCAGACAATTGAGACATAAATCTAAAGTGGGCCCACAGGCACTTAGAGGTGACACTGACCATTCCTGCAGTGTGTTGATTATGTTTGGCAGCTCGTTAGGGCCGAGGTCGCGACCCACGCTGCAGTCTACCTCCACCTGCTGGTTCCTCTGGTCCAGTTTGCCCTGGATGATGTCACAGTAAACAGCTTCAATCAGCAGGTCCTCGAGTTCCCGCACATTCTTCAGATCGAGCTGTTGCAGGAGCAGTGAGTACGGCAGGCACTGAAGGGAAAATAAAGACATGGAGAAAGTTTAGGTAAGCAGGCAGTTGATTTCATTCCACTTTAATACTCTGATGGAAGATGACTAAAAAAAATGTAACAATGAAAATGCTCATTTGTCTAAATGTCACTGCCGGAGGAAGATGTAAGGACTTTGAAACTTTACAATCCTTCACTGGGCAATTAGCGAGTTCAAGACCACATGTAGGGAGAGCAGTGACGCATTAAGGAGAAAAACAAGGAGGGAGGATTGGAAGGAGTGATGTTAACGGACACAGAGATTTAGTTAGAGGGAAAAAATAGACAGCACTGGTGAGAATAATGAATCAATTATTTATCAGGAGCAGAGAAAGAAAAGGGCACAAGGAGAGGTGCAGGGTAGTGGAAAGATGCTTTAAGAAATCACATAAAAGGAACACTTAATCATGGACATCGAGTACTGGCAATGGAATTTAAAACAACAAAGTACAAGTTGTGCTTGTAACTTTTCTTGAGAAAATTGAGGCTCGTCTGTTGTTTTCCTCCAAATTTAGCTGATATATTTACAGGAATAAGCTTAGGATCACAGCCAAGCTCACGAGTGTCAAAAAAAGAAAAACTGGATCATGAGGCTGAAGAAAATAGCAAAGCCATCTAAAAGTAGAATTGTCCATATATCATTAATATCACAACTTGCTTTATGATGCCTGCAGCAAATTTATTTTCTATTCACCAGACCACAAAAATAAAAAGATCAACACAATGTTCATCTGCACTTTTATGTAAAACCTGGAAGAGAAAATAATGGATCTGTACCTTGAGGTTGGAAGCCAAGCTGATGATCGACAGATGACGGAGCTTGTTTCTCTGTGCTGGGGTCAACTCTGGAAGAGAGGCTGCTCTCTCTAAAGCAGCAGACAAGAATAAAACAACAGACACAATGGGAAACATGTACCAGAGCAGTGTGTAAGTGTTACTTTGCTGAGGGTCAAACAGTCACACGTAACAGAGGCACAACTTATTACTTTGAAGTGTAATGTTACACAGCAAGGTGCAGGTAAGTGTGGAGCTATTTAAGCAGTCAGAGAACAGAGTTGGGAGGAAGTCCATCTCCTGTGACTGTGCCTCCTGCTGACTCGCTACCCTGGTGACAGGACTCACACCCCCTGAGATGGCAGCTCTGACAGCTCCTCTAAGGGATCCACTACACAGCTCTGTGAAAGAAAATGTGCTCCCTGACGGCATGACTCAAAAGGGAAAGAACAATAAAGTAGGCTAGACTCTTATTCCAGGCTATTGGTTGATATTCATTATAAAATTAGACATAATTAAGATTCCACTTCTTGGTGAAGCTTCCTGATGCATTACCCAGACAGCAAATTAAGTTAGAAAAGATTAGTTTGTTGTCTGTCTGTGACAGAGACAATCATCAGACTAAAGCACTCCAGCAATTCTATCTGTGAATAACCTGCCTGCAGTGTTTCAGGTGAGGGGGTTTAAAGTCTCTGTGTCAAGGTGCCTGCCTTGTAGCAAAGAAATACGGCTCATAATAAAAGAGTTGCAGTGCCGCCCTATTACTTATTTACATTGTGCTGCTACTGCAATACCTTTGTAGTCGCAGTAGGTTCCATAGGCAAAGAGGTTCAGGAGCTGGTACACTGGTGCATGAGGACCGTTCTCCAGCTGTGGTGTGGAGGGAAGATGAAAGAGAAAATGATGTGGCAGAATATTATAAGTAATGAAACTCTCCACATAAGAGCAACTGCATAATATCCATGCATAGATATATAAGGATTACTCTGTATTCATAACTGGCTTTAAAAGCCATCTCTGGTGATCTAATATCTTTTAGTTAAATTTTAGGTCTCTACTTAGCACTGAATAATAAAATCACATCCACTTCCTCTTCAGGGATTTTCTTGGCTCAGAGTAGGCCTTTGGGGGAGACGGAATACAGTGTACAGTAAAAGCTATGGTTCTTTGTTACCTTATTTGACAGTCTATGCATTTTCCTTTTATGGCCATTTCATTAAAAAAAATATCAATTATGCGTAAGTAAATAAAACCTTGACTAACAAAAGTGGTTAAAAATAGTTTAATTGAAACTTAAAAAACAGGGAGTAGACAATTTTTCCTTTGGCAATGGCTAGACCTGTTCTGGTGGGTGCCAAAATTCCTCTAAGCAGGAAAAACCCTGCTAATGTCTAATAGTTCTATTACAGAAATCTTATTGCATTTTAAACTGTTTTCCCTGTCCTTGTAAACAACTGGAAGATATCTATTAAATTTTGAAGAAATTACAGACAGAGGTCGAAAAGGGGTGACTCTAACAGCATTTTATCTGACTTCTGTAATTGCCAACACTGATTTGAGCGCTGTAAATGTCTGGAAAGCAGTGAAGAGGAAACGGAAATGTTCTCTACTGTTGAAGCACTAATATTGTCTGGAAAAAGACCCTTTTCTTTGTCCTGCAAGAGGAAAATCTCAACAGAACAAAATAAAACTCACATATGAGGTTTCTGATAAAATTCCTGGCAACAGATTGTTGGTGTAAACAGCTATACATTTAGAAAACACTGAGGAAAAACAAAGAGGCAAATACTGTAATTTTAAAAAATGCAAACCATTGTTCTACTTAATTGGCTATTGTAAAGTTGACCTTTTTAAATGTAACACCACAAATCTATATTTCTAGTTTCTTGCAGTATTTATCACTTTGTCTGAACAGTTAAGAATTCTCACTTTACTTTACCCTGTCTTCTTCTTTTCTGCAACCTGATAGTTTCTCTACTGTGTGTATAAACATTAAATTTCAGATACAATGTCCTCTGCTTTTCTGTAGAGCTGCTTGCATTTTTACCTGGGTATGGTTCATTATTAAATAAGGACAAACACAATCTGTCTGTTTAGCTCCTAAGAAGGGTCTCAAATCCTTAGCAAATATTCCCAGTGGTCTGGCTTTTTCTCCAGCCTTTTCAAGGCTTAACTTAAGTAATGGATGAATGTTTCCACTAAATCGCTATCTCCTTTAAAAGCAGCATTTTGTTTCTAAAACAGGGTATTAGCTGTGTGTACGTAATGTGTTATCCTGTGAGTGACAGTGCCTTCAGGAACTCTATCCTTATTATGTGTTGATCACGAGGTGACTGGTGACTTTGATCAATGGAGCACAAATGTAGATGTATTTCCACTTACACAGATGATAAATGTGATTCAGTGTGTTAGGAAACACACTTGTGATGATGCCAAACAAACTATACAATTAAATGTGATTCCTGGATTCATTAAAAGGCATTTTTTGTGATTGTCCTCACAGCACAGAGGGGAATGCGAACGACACTGACGTGTCTGGATGCAGTTACCCAAAAAACCAACTGCACATAGCTTGATGCGGATGACGCTGTACGAAGGTTGACTGTCGATTGTTAGAGAAGTAGGCCGGGGCAGGAAAGGGAGAGACAGTGGGGGTTCCCAAGTAGATCAAAGATTTTTAAAAAAGCATGAAAATCATAGACAGTGCCTGGAGTGGACACTTTTCATTGTTTTTAACAACTGGTTTTACTTCAGCATTTTGTATGTTATAACTTTGCTTTTGGCCGCAGCTGGCTTCAACAGCACAAACAAGAGAAGTCCAGAGAGCACTTGTTTGTGACACTGTCCCTTGGTGAAAGTAAACAGCTACAACACATAGACGATGGTCTGCAAAGCTGTGTGTAGGCTCTCCGAAGAACCAACCCAGTACAGCATATTAGCCATTAGCCTAAAAATGTGCTATACATGAATAATGCTTTAACAAGTGGACGCATAGATGTCATAGTGGTTGCTTGTTCACATTCTGTTGATAAGTTTTAATTACTATTGGAAGATTTTAAACAATTTTTAAACCCAAGAATTTACAATAAATACCTTTAACAACATTAAGATTAACCAATAAAGATCTATTTTTTTAAATTCCTGCCAGGTCTGACAATGTCCTATAAAGACAGAGAACATGGATATGCTGTGAGAGTGTTTACCTCTCTGACATTAGGCAGCTCCAAGATGTCAGAGAAAACGTAGAGGCCTGGGGTCTCCAGCAGAGAGCTGACAGCCTGGGCCAGTGCTGAGCCTGACAAAGACAGGAGCTGCTCCACCTCCATCTGATGGCGGGAGGACAAGTGGTACCAGAAACACAGTTAGCAGGTTAGACGAGACAAGAGTACTACAGAGACATAGACAAGCTGCAGCGCACTAATGATAAAAATCAAGAAAATAACCTCCATTATTGCCTTAGCACTTCCACTTTATTAAAGCTGCCTGGGAACATCATATCAAAAATCTTCCAAAAAACAAAACAAAATAAACAAAAAAACTTTAACAAGGAGCACACAGCTTTACTCCACAGCATCTACACAAGTAAAGTCATGCCCTTTTCAACCCGTCCAGGATCTCATTGCCTCTTGAAAAAATATCTCTCAATATATATGAACATGAACTCGCTCTAATTTAATGTATAACAGCCAAGAGCTCTTGACCAATGCACTTGACCCTCAAACTACCTGAAGAGCTATTTGGATAGTAAAAGAACAGTTGAATCAGGCAGCATCAAAGTGGACAACAAGTGAAATGAATGTGGAGCGGGGCATGTATATTCATCAGCCCACTCTCTCAACAGAAATACAATGTAAATGCACTTAAGCCTGAAGGCGGCACCAGAATAATTACCTAGGTAGTGACATGAATCTATTTGAGCCTCAAGCAAAAAGAATCTAGAAAGAAAACAAACATATAAACAATCAGGACCTTTCCCCGATGTCACTCCTTAAATTCATGTTTTCTGTACATTATCCTATTAAAAAATAAAAAAAAGGAAAACCATGAAGTTTTATGAACAGATTCATTTTTTAAAAAACACCCAGTCGTCTACTGGAAAACAACAGTACAACAACAGCACAGGTCAGCTGGATCCCACGTCCTCCTGATTTTAAACTGCCTCAAGTGAGAAACAGTTGATGGAATATTTTAAGATCTTAATCCCAGCAGACACATCCTGGGACACAAGGGAAGTTGGTATTACAGATGCATGATTAAATTATTGCAGTTGCATCATACTGGCATCATTACCTTAGGCCACTTCCTAAAATTAATGCAAGAGAGAGTCTAGATACCCACTGCTGTGCTAATACTACTCTGCTTGGTTCTGCTGATGGCACCAGTGTATTTTATCCCTATAAATTGGACACATTTAGATGCAGATCTTCCATATGTTGTCCAAAGGGACCACCATCTAGGAGGTCTGAAGTGCAAGTGCAGACGAGTTAAACAGGTGAACACACATGTGCTGCAACCAAACAAATAAACCTAAAATGTACTTCAGAACAGTATTTTCTCATAATTTCAAAGATTTCTAACAGTCAAATTCAGCTCCAAGTGTGAGGCTGGACTGGATCCGTTTGTATACCTCAAGTGAATTTAAAAGAAGGCCAAAACTGGTTACATATCAGTGAGAGATGCCATGAGGAATTTGTGGATCTGCTCAATATGCAAGATGCAGCTGTCCAAACACAGAATACGGATATAACACCAAATAAACAGAAAAATGCTCCCATTAATGAATAAAAGTAAATAGATACACAGCTGCTTATTGAGATAAATGATTCTAATAAAGACCCTAGGTAATGCCTATGTTATTGTTTTATGGTCTTTTCCTTAATTTAACATAGCCATTATCATGCCATTTACTTTAATTGTGTATTAATATCAACATAATGTCCTTGTGTGTGTATTTCAGAAGTCTTACTCAAAACATTTTACATTTCTTTACTGATTTTTGTTGTTTTTTGTTCTAAAAAAAATCTAGATATATACAAAAATCAAACTAAGACAGTTTATTAAACAATAAAAGGAGAGTATAGCAACTGGAGCAGTAAACTTCCACTGCTTCACATAAAATATCCCAAACTCACTAAACAACCCCCTCTGCATGAGATGTGACTGTTCAAACAAGACATACTCTGAAGGTCACTGCAAACTACTTCTAAGGCTTGAGTTTTTGTTCTGACACTTCACACGGTCAGCTTCTTATTAAATGATGGGAGTCTTGAGTTTGAACATTTCCCTCTGTGTAAACATTAAACAGCTGAAACTTAAATAAACTTAAAGCTACTTAAGAGGAAAATTAACTGAAAAGATAAGTGTTACTGGGGCAGCACAGCTGAACAGGGTTTAGCACTGTCGCCTCACCACAAGAAGTTCCTGGGTTGGTATCCTCCGGCCAGCTGGGGCCTTTCTGTGTGGAGTTTACATGTTCTCCCTGTGCCTGCATGGGTCCTCTGTGGTTATTCCGACTTCCTCCCACAGTCCAAAGACATGCAGGGTCAGGTCAATTGGCAAATCTAAATTGGCCGTAGATGTGAGGGTGAAAGGTTGTCTGTCTCTCTGTATTACCCTGCAATAGTCTGTCCAAGGTGTATCTCGCCTCTCACCCTATGACAGCTGGGACAGACCCTGGCCCCACCCACTCCACCCTGTCTGCACTCTCTTCTTCACCTCACTTGTGCACTGCCCATTGCTTTGAATGGTTAATCCATTAAAAATAACCATATCTGGAAAGAAGCTCTCAACTGATCCCCTCAGAATCAGCTGGGTTTTTTGACAATAACTTGAGTATTATATGATGTAGCCCTGTAAAGTTTCACCTTCAGACTATGAACATTTTCCAAATTACAGGTCCTTGAAGTACACAGGAGTGGGTCAAAATGCATTGTTTTTTTATTCAACTCAACTTTTTCTAGCATTTTTGATCCCTCATAACTTAACCCTAGTACTGCCAGCTATACGACCAGCCAGATGACCGGTAGTGAATGCAAACACCGGAAGTGATCACTATATAGACGACCGGCAGTACACGAAACTTATCTGGGACATCAATATATTGAGGTCCTGCAGTACTAGGGTTAAGTACAGGAGCTGTTGCATAAAATTGTCAGAAGCCAAATCAGTTTCACACCCACTCCAAGTGTCACAAGCTAAAGACAAAATCTGTTTTTGTTCAGAATGACATTTGACTTGGTGGAGAATACAAAGGAGCAGCCGAAAGGTATACACACACACACACCATCGATTCAATGGTAAAACCACCAATTTAATTAACAGACACAAACATTGGATATTTTACCACTTTTCTGGTAATTCAGGACAGAAAACTTCAGAATGTGGATGTTGAGGGTCGTATCACCATATGGGATAGGTTACTGGTCAAAACAAGTTATAGCGTGATAGGACTCCTTTTATCTACATTTAGATAGCAGGCTCATCTTCTATCAATAATAAGTGTGTATTAACTATGCAATCTCTGATTTATGACCATAGTCACTCCTGTCTGTGGCTGTTTCACTGTACAACTCCTCCTCTTAATAACTAGACTTTCATCTATCACCATGATGGGTACATATTTCTTGACTCGCTGAACACAGGGTTTTCTATATTTTATCTTCTTAACTGTACTGCAATCTTCTTTATTGATATTTATGTATACTGAACTGAGTGTCTGTAATGCGAGTAATTTCCCCGCTAGGAATAACAAAGTATTCTGATTCTGATAGCTGCTATTGAAACTATGGGCTGGGTTGAAATTAGTATATATCCCCAATACAAATTTCAACCCACTGACTGCCTGTAACTCCAATGATTTTTGTAGTATGAAGGTAAAATTTAGCATGGCTTCATTGAAAATACTGTTAATGATTAAAAAATAAGCAGTTTTAAGGTGGGTCAGGATTGGAAACCCTCACTGATTATAAAGGAACTACCTCATCGGCATGTTTGTTGTTTCTCAAAGCTCATCTTCTCTCACCCTCTCTCTGTCGCTCTCTCATCTCCTTCCCTCTCCTCCCAGCCAGTCAAGACAGATGGCAGCCCTCACTGAACCAGTCTGGTTCTCTCTGAGGTTTCTTCCTGTTATAAAGGCAGGGCTTTCTTCCCCTCACTGTCACTAAGTGCTTCAGGGGAAAACTGTTGTGTCTCACTTTAAACTGCTCACTGTGTAAAGGGCCCTAAGATGGCTTGTGTTATAATCTTGTTGCTATGTACATAAAACTGATGTGTTACAACATGAAACCCTGTGAGGTGAAATGAAAGTAGTCTTAAAAGATGGGTAACAATTAAGGCTATAATTTTTAATCAGTCCGTTGTATTTTCACTTATTTGATCTGCCAGAAAAGTGTGAAAATGGGATTTTTCGCAGATTGTGATAATCTGGGCCCATCCGATATTTCTTGTTTTTTATTTTATTATTTGTTTTGTTTTGTTTTTCTTCGCACACTGTCAGCCCAAACTGATGTGGCACAATAGATAAACCCATTGTCCTTGATATATACTATGTTACTTCCTTATACGCCGATATCAGTTAATGACACCGGCTGTTCCCTGTGTTTGGTGTATGTAAATTGGTGCATCCCTTGTGAATGCCTATCACACTCTCCCAGAGATAAAAGTGACACCTTCAAATAGGATGCTTAGTCCAACGAGGAGCATAAAAACTACACCAAATTAAATTTACAGTACCAAAGTAAAAAAAGGCAGCAATCCCTCTGGGATCCAAAACATTTTTCTTATGTTCACTTAATAAATAAGATTGAACTTCTCCATCCTGTCTGAAAAAGGACTACACATCCATTTTAATAGTAATGGACATAAATGTCTTCTCTCCTTGTCTGACTCAAGTTTCTTCCAAATATAATGAGGAATCAGCGATGTTTGCAAATGTAGTTAAGTACATCACTTAAGAAAAAACTGCCTGAGCAAAGTCTGTGTGCATGTACAGTGGAACCCATCCAACCTGAAAGAGCTGGAGCAGTTTCGCTTTGAAAAATGGGCAAAAATCCCAGTGGCTAGATGTGCCAAGCTCACAGAGACATACCCTAAGAGACCTGCTGCTGTACATATGCACGTGTCCTGTG
>VUQH01026714.1:11027-25512 GCA_015106775.1 Etroplus canarensis
TGTGAAAAAAAAAAAAAAAAAAAAAAAAAATGAAATTACAGATTGTACAGTAAAAAACTAGGAAAAATACTAAGTATTTTAAATACTAAAAATACTTTCACAAGCCACTGTAGCTTGAGTTAAAAAAAAATGACGCCGCTTTAAGCGAAGTCTTTCACTAATAGGAAGGCATACTGAAACACACCTGAGTACTTAAATTAACTTTTGGGGTCGCCGGCATGTCCAAATCACATGAGTGCAAATCGTATGACACAGCTGCAAGATGCAGCCCCACTGAGTCTCCGTGTCAACATGTGTTGAAATTCCATACTTCTATATACCATATACCTATATACCAGTTTTTAAAATCATGCTGATAGGCCAAGTAAAACTGGAGTTATGATTTGGCTTTTTGGGCACATCCCTCTGGGAGGAAACCCTGAGGCAGACCCTGGACACGCTGGACAGACTATGTCTCCCAGCTGGCCTGTGAACACCTTAGTGTCCCCCCTGAAAAGCTGGAGCAGGTGTCTGGGGAGAGTAACGTCAGAGCTTCTCTGCTCAAACTGCTGCATCCACAACCCGGACCCCAGAAAAAGCAGTACACGATGGACAGACAGCAAAAGCGAACGAGAGAGCCATAGAGACAAAGCAAGTTTTGACATTTGTGACATTATTATGTGTCCCTGTGTTTTGGAGTGTCACAAATAAATTTTGTGGTATCTTATTGTGACACCTGACTGTTTTATATATAGTTGTACCAAAAACGCCTGAGCCATTGCCTGCATTTTAGTGTTTAAAGTTATACATATAACTTTGTTGTTTACTAAATGTATGCATACGTTTCTGAAATTTACACTTTATATTTTCATTCTAAATTATAAAAATGGTTTGTTGAACATGTTTGTGTTTTTCCCAGTGAAAACTCCCAACTTTTTCCCTTCTTGGATTTTGGGTTTTTTTTTTTGTAGGTCTAGTGTGTACACATTTATACAGTGAGGCTGTGCTGACACCAAAATGACACCAAAACAAGGCAAGGTAAACAGCTGTTAAGGTGAAATACAAAAGTAACATCAAACGCAGTCCAGAATGGCCAATTATACCCCAGAGGGTTAAATAAGTTAGTAAACTCTTTATTCTCATTTTAAGCACGTACAGGGGATGCATGACAATGTTCCTCCAGGACCACGGAGCTACAAATATAACTAAGAAAGAGATACAACTAACAGCAGCTACATTTGAAGCATTAACAAAATGAACTATGTCAATGATCAACTGGGCATACTGACTGTATGTATAGACTTACTAGTAAAATCTGATAAAAACTGCTTAAAATTTTGCAGACTGAGCACCTAAAATAATTTAAAAAAACTTTTACCATCGTGTTTGCGGTTGTGAAAATGTCAGTTTTAAGCCTGAAACTGCGAACACAAATGTATGTGTGTGAGAGAAAGAAACTGTCTTTTTTCATTATTTCAAGCGCTTGCATTTAAAAATATTACATAAAATGTATCTATAAAGTGGGATTTAAGAGAGTTCAGAGTTCCTGTGTGGCGACGATAAACGAATAAGTGGTTAAAAGCACGGTGAAATCAAAGCTAACATGCTCATGTGGTAACGAAAGATCAATTAAAACTGAGACATAAAGTGCTAAAAGTGATGATTGTAGCTACAATTTGAGACGGGAGGCTACTTTTAGACTTACTGTTTACCTAAACATTCGTTATTATTAAAGCTCAATGTGTCATGCTAGCTAGGCTGCTAACAGCTAACCAACCACCAGGCCTCAGTTCATTTCAAGCCCGTGTATTGATTTAAAAAGTACCACCACACTGCGCAAATGACCCAGAGAGAGAATATGCATGTAAGTATTTCCAGAGAAGTGGTAAAATACGGTCACGGGTATTAAAATTTACCTTGTTGCGTTGGTTTCTAGCAGACAGCCTGCCTTTCGATTGCTCAGTTCCGCTACAACAAAGTGACGTGATCTCTGATTGGACGGTAAATCGAAGCGGGCGGGACAATGAGGTCCGTCAATCACCATCTGTGCAACAGATTGGAGAAGAGTGCCACTTAGCGGTAATCCGGGGTACTCCATGTTAAAATAAGAAGTTTTACTGTCGATGCAAAGTAAATAAAGAACTCAGGAGAGATGGAGAGCGAGAGAGAGAGAGACAAAAGAACAAGCTGTTCATCTTAATTTAAGAAAATGGAGTATATATAAAAATAAAATACTAATCATAAGATAAGTCCCACAGTGGGAAAATTTACACCATATGCAGCAGCAGAGGCAATCAAGAATATCCAAAAAATAAAGAAGCAGCAGCAAAAACTACATGCTCTACAATGTTTAAACATATTGACACCATATATTCTTATTGCACAGTAGTGTGTATTGGTGTGTATGGTACACCGGAAGCAGTGCTGGTTGTCTTGGGGGAGTGGCTGCTCCTGCAGAAATCCACCACCATCTCTTTTGTCTTCCTCGCGCAGATGTGGAGGCAGTTCCACTGGCATCAGTTCACAAAGTCTTTGGTCAGTTTTCTGTACTCCTGATCATCCCCATCTGTGATGAGGCTGACAGTCACAAAGTCATCAGAGAACTTCTACAGTTTGCTGAGTGATACATGAAGTCTGCAGTGCAGAGGGTTTAAGAGAAACAGCCAAGACCATTACCAGAAGGGTCCCCGTGCTACAGACCACCATGTCAGACACACAATCTGGTGCCCTCACGTTTTGTGGCTGGTTACTGAGGTAATCCAGAATCCATGATGACAGGTGGTGATTCACCCTCATGTGCTCCAGCTTGTACCTCAGGAGTACAGGTTGTATGGTGTTGAAAGCACTAGAGAAATCTAAGAAATTGACTCTCTCAGTGCTCCCAGGCTTCTTCAGATGAGACAGAGCTCTGTGTAGTAGGTGGATGACTGCATAATTCACCCCGATGTCAGACTGGTATGCAAACTGAAGTGGGTCTATTGATGAAGTAACCAATAGGTGGAGATAGGCCAGGACCAGCCTCTAAACTGGAGTACTTTGATGCAGATGTATATGTCTTTTCAAATTGCACTAAGGTTCAGTTATATAATGCCAGCCTTTGTATCTTCTAATTAGCACTTTATGCTGTCCTGTTGATGAAGGGTGTTCTACAATGGTACTTGACATTTGTGAAACTTACAATACTCTAATTCTTGTGAAACAGTTAAAAAAAAGTCAGAAAAAGTTGTCCAAGCATTTAAATTCCCCTTCTGTTTGGGTTTCCGCAACGGCTTTTAAATAAATTGTTACAAGTGAAAATTGCCTCTTTATGTCACTATTTATTTTAGTTGGGTATAGTTATATAAATGACCAGTAGACTGCATAGAAAAGACTAAAAAAAAAAAGGTAGACTATAAAAGACAGTTTTATTGACTTACATGTATAAACACTTCTTCTGGAAAATACAGAATATTGCAGAGAAGCAACAATTCATCTTAAAGGGAAAACAACAAATTATACTGTAGCTGCAAGAAGGAATGAAGAGCCAAGCAGTTCAGTAGTGCACAGTTAACTTGCACAAGCATAGTTGTACGCACTTAGAGAAAAAGATGTTTTTGCCACAGACAATATAAGAGAGCTTCCAGGTCTGTAAAGCCAAGCCAACACAGAAGTGTATTTAACCTGCATGCTTTCTAATTGCCACCAGGGGGTGAGACTTGTGGTTGCATACAATAGACTTCTGGTGTCATAGAAGTCTATGGAAAAACATCCCTTAGCCCTGACCTCTCTAAATACTTTTCTGATGAGTTTATGGACTCCATCAGGTTTTTGGTTCATAGTCAATGAAACGTTAAGTCCATTTTGCAAATTTTGGTCATTCTAGGTGTTAGAATGGAGAATTATCCATAGTATGTATTTGCAGTTTCACAGTTAGATCCACCACTAACGCTCATCTTGAGAACTTCCATGATCAGTGGGGGATGTCACAATGGCTATGTGCATCTTTTACACTGTTGCTGCAATTTGAGTGGCAACCCTTTTCTGAGCTTTCCTCTAAAAAGTGGTGTTGCGGCAGCAGGTGGATGTACTTTCCCAGGTTTGGTTTTGATAGATCAAAGCATTGTTGAGATACGACCTCACTTCCTTTGTTGCTGCAAATTTCGATGAAACTTCTTCTGTCTTTTATTCACCTTGCTTTGAGACAAGACATCTTAAATGACCTAATTTTTGAAAATATGTTTACAAGTTGTGTAAACTTACCTCCAGCTTCAACACATTGGTGGCTTTAAAGTGCTCAAGGCACAGACATAAAACACAATTGAAAGAATCAGATGAGTGTTGCCAATCAGTGTGCCAGATTTCATGACTTTTTACCACAGGGTTTTAAGGGCTGTCACAGACTCTATTGGCAGATTTATAAGATAAGGTTGATTTCTAGGGTAAGGTTTAAACACTACCTTCACTGCTTGACTCCTAATAAAACTTACAGTGTTATTTCAAAGACAATTTGAAGAAACAGCGGAAACAGATTTAAAAAGTTACACAGTGGCAAAATTCATGGTCATTTCACTGAAAATACTGCACCTTTGAAACTACACTAATTAAATGTAAACTCAAAAACTATCCCCTGATGTCACAGTTGCTCAGTTTTAAAATATTCACATCCTTTTCTAAAATCAGTACACTACCACACGATGGATCTCTTTTATTGAAATGACTAATCTCCAGCAAACTTTCTCAGTATAATGTGCAGCTTTTCAGCAACTATGAACTTCAAAAAAGAAATCTGAAGATATTTTAGCACTCAGGTTCTATTTTTCTGTAATCCCAAATGTGTAACTCTTGATTTTTTGTCTTTCACATCCAGTCTTTGCAGGTCTGCGGCATTTTTAGTGGTGTGGGGATTCAGATGAGCTGAATGGCATCCATCTGGCAGATTCGTTTATAAATGTGATTACAAGGAACATCAAACCATGTCTTGGAGTGGCTATCTAAGGTGGCACAGTCCTTTTCATGTTCCCCACGTGCTTGGTGGTTACCTCGCTGCGATTCAAACTGATCCCAATATCTGTGACAGAGGGAGAGTGCAGATAGAGTGACAGATAGGCAAGCTATAAATAACAACTGTGGACATTTCTGACAAATGATGAAAACAGGCTCATCTCACCCAGCTACCTGATTTATTGATGATGACATGTTTGATATACCTGCAGCTTTGATATAAGCATGGGTGTGTTTGCCTTTTGAATTTGTGTATTTTGATCTTGGAATTTTTATGTATTTATATTTGGAATTTTCATCTCCTGAAAAAGCAAGACTGCTATTTTGCTTTGAGACTAGGTTCTTGCTGGAGAGATTATTTGGTATCAGAATCAGAATCATCAGAATCAGAATACTTTATTAATCCCCAGGGGGGAAATTACTGAAAATGAAAGCAGGACAGTAATGAAAATATAAATATAGTATCTATAAATGTATCCAATAAATGTTATTACTTGTGCTCCAGTGTTGTGTTGTCCACCCATCTCCAGTCTCCTTCCTTTTCTCTATCAGAAAGGCCGATCCAGAAGTGGTAATCAAATCCTCCAATTCTTCTTGCTTCTTTTTCCAGAGCATCCTGGAGAAAACAGACACACACGCAATTCAAAGCAATTTCTTGCACCTTCTTGCAACTCTAAGTTAATTTATAATCCATTGTTTAGCCCTTTAAGAAACTATGTCCCTTGAATAATTGTTGACAGGACAAACTGTCTTTATCTCCCCCAAAAATGTACCCCCCCCGGCCCAAACACACACATACATTTTTAATATTGTATTTTGGGAATGATTTTCACTGCACACACCAAACTCCCATCTGTAACTCTTTATAACTTCACAGTGATATAATTAAAAATGACTCCTTCACAGCCATGTTAACATTTTAGTTTGTTTTTTTTTTGAAAACCATGAGTGTCACTAATAAAACTAATAATGGCTCTGCTGTGTCCAGTTAACTTTTGTCTACCATACCAAGAACTGGAACCAGAAGCACATAAATGGTCTTCAGTCATCTATCCATCCATTTTCTTAAATACTTGCTCAACTGAAGGGGGCTCACCAGAGGGAGCTAGCCTGTCCTAGCTGTTATAAGCAAGAGATGGGGTATACCCTGGATAGGTGGTCAGTAAATCACATGGCTACACAGAGAGACAGACAACCATACATGACTATGGTCAGTTTAGAGTCCGGAATTAACCAAACTTGCATGTCTTTATACTGTGGGAGGAAGCAGAAGTACCCAGAGAGAACCCAAGCAGGCACAGGAGGCACCACTGTGGTCAAATTACAGTCCTCATAAATTTTATATCTTACCCCTGTGCTTTTCCTACTGTGAAATATGCAAATGTCTTCTTGACAAATTGACTCCATGTACACTCTAACATAGTGCAATCCAAAAGCAAAATCAGTTAAATGTCAGTCAAGCAAGGTGTGTTCAGATCACCTGTGTGAATTTAATGCTTTCGAGTTTAAACTGTTTTAAGGTTTAAAGTTAGTATTATTACCAAGCATTACCCTTCTGGGTTTGATTTATTCATTAGCCTCTTGAGGCCACTCAGTATAAACATATTAACTACTGGTATTGTCTCTTTAGACAACTTACCCTTCATAATCAGGGTTACATTTTTTTTTTTTTAAATTCATCCATTTGGATTTCATTGAGGGATAAATTTAGGGGTGTGGCAGCTTTGACTGACAGCTGGATGATACAAGTTACTGTAGCTCTCAGCTGTCTATTAGGCATCTCCTCCACTAATTTGAGTTGAGCTCTCTGGCTTGTTTGTGCACTTGGTGCCTTTTAGAGCATTTTTAATAGATTTTTTCCCCTCGTGTTTTGGCTTTCTGTGTAATACAGCCCTTCCAAGAAGTTTGTGCTTCAGTTTTGGTAAGTGAAATTACAGAATTTCATTAGTAAAGTAGACAGACATATGTGTCAGTTATGGATGCACCCTTGTATATCTGGCTCCAAATGACAATGGCCAAAATGCTAATATCAATGCTGTGAAGTCCAGAAAAAATTGGGGGAAAGTCATTGTGACTGCATCCATCTTTTACATACAGTCTATGAGTATTACAGTTGTGGTCGCATTGGTTGACAGGTGACAAGAACAAACCTCTAACTGCATGAAATCCCATTCTAATTACAGATTACTTATACTGTTGAGATTAAACTATTTACTTCATTGTTTGATCGTATCTTGGTTACTGTTTTTTGTTAAATGAAGTTAAATGTTGAATTGTGTGTAGCCACTTCTTTGGCAGTATCCTGTACTATTCATAGCCCACTGCCACAGTGTCATAGCTTATTGTGACACTTGAATAAAAGAAAGTCATCATTAATGTTATCAGTAACACTGGCTGTGGAAACAGTCTAGTAGTGCACTTAACTTAAATCTAACACATATAAAATGACCTTGCCTTACAAAGACACATGAACATCAGTTTTCCTTCCACCCAAACTCACCCCCTTGCTGACAGCAAGCTGTAACCCACACAATTAGGGGAATGAGCAACACCTGTGCTGGTCAGCAGGGTTCAGCCTGTGCACACACTCACACATTCACACACATAAACACATTAACTCGCATACATGCTGTTCGATGGTGTGCAATATGGTAAGATGGCTGCCCATCTCTTCACAGCGGTCTCTGCTCTTCATCCAGTCCAGCTTGTCACTGCTGAAATAGTAACACTGTTTCCCGACATGAAGCCAACCTTCGGGACACTCTCTGCACTGCTTAACTGTTCACGAGAAGGAGCCAAATGAAGGAATAAGGGGAAGGATAAATCAAAGACAGCAGGTAATGAAGATCATGTTAATCTGTTTGAATGACTTCCTGCCACCTGTCTTTGAACAGCTCTGTCCCAGGGCAGTGTAGTTTTCACACAGCTGGATGTAACGTCTCTCCATTGATTTTAAACGCAGTGATGAAGAGGATGAAGAGTCCAGTGGGGAACCTGGCACTGGCCTGCCAATCACTGAGAAGATAGATGGATAGAGAGAGATGCATTCTATAAAAAATGTGACCACAAGTGGAAGGGTCTACTGCAATGTTCTACATTGTTTTCACAATACACTGACACCTCATGCCAGTATGCAAAAAGCACTAAACCCAACTACAGCAGAAACTGATGGGAATGTTATGAATTTTTCATGTATCTGTCCCATTTATCTTTTGGCCCAATGACACTGTCATGGTCTGTATTTTAGTTAGGGTTTTTGTGTTTAGTTTTTGAGTTCTGTTTGTTCCCTTTTGCCCCATACCTCGCCTGTTCCCTCCGTTAGTGGTCTTCGTCTCTGTCTGCGTCAAGTCTTGTCTTATTTTGGTAGTCTGTCTAGTCCCTGTTTTGTTTCCCCCGTCTTGATTGTCCCAGCTGTGCCCCGTCCACTTGTTGTCTGCTCATTGGTTTGTCTTTGTCTATTTAAGTCCCGTCTTCCATGTCACTCGTTGTCGTGTCATACTGGTTGTCTCCCCGTGTGTTCTGCCCGCTCATGTTTCCTAGACTCTCATGGACTCTTGTATCACGTTTGGATTTATGTTCACGGACTTGTACTCCTAATTGTTTTTGGCAATAAAGCCTTTTCACTTTAAGTTGGCTCTGCGGTCCTGCATTTGGGTCCACTACTTTCTCTTCGCCTTCTTGGAAGAAGCGCCGGCCCCGCCGACGCCTCTCAGATTCTCCTGCCTCCGCACCACCCAGTGCCCCTGCCTCCTCGCTGCCGACCTGCATGATGGAGCAAACTCGGGGTGGTGTCCCTCTGTCCCTGTGTTCTGGTCCTGCGTCTGTGCTCCTTAGCCGTCCGGCCTCGTTGCTGCCATTCTGAGCGATGGAGGCAATGCTGAGTGGAGCTGCAGCATCACCTGTCCCTGCCCCAAGGAGGAGAATCCTTGAGTCTCGCACTGTCCCTGCCCCGAGGAGGAGCGTTTTGGAGCAGCCAGCAGAGCAGCAGGCAGCCGAGCAGCAGCAGTAGCCGCCAGCAGAGCAGTCGCAGCCGCCAGCAGAGCAGCGGGTGCAGTCCGACCCAGTTCCTGGGTCGACCGGCAGTAGGAAACAGCGCTCCAGATGGCGCCGCCCCATGCAACACTCACCCGAGCCACTGGCCACAGGGGAGCGGGGCGCCCCTGAGCTTCCTGCTTTGGAGGAGCGGCGCATTTCCGGCCTACCGGCGCCGGATGAGGTGAGCGCGGCGCATCAGCCATCGCTTCAGCCGGAGCGGTCACCGGATCTCGGGCTGCCCCTGCAGCCCGACTCCCCGGCATTTCCTGAGGCTGAGCTGCAGGTGCAGCTTCAGCAGCTAGCCGTGTCAGGACCCTCATCACTGGTGCAGCCACTAGAGACTGAGCCCCAAGTAAGTTTTTCTTTTTTCATGTCCCAGCCGAGTTCCCTTTTTCCTGAACCCTTGGTTACTTTTTCCCCTGTTAAGTTAGAGGCTGGTTTTTTAGTTCGTGAGCCCCAGCAGTGTGTGAGTTTTTCTTTGCTGGGGTCTCACAAATCAGTGGCAGCACCCAGTTGTTTAAAGACTATTAATGAACATCCAAGAACTGTTTCAGACTGTGGGCTCCAGTCTTTTGTTGTTTTTTCTTTATGGCTTAGTTCTGGAGTTTTTGGTTTTTTGCACCCTCATTGTGTTTCAGAATTCAGACCCCCTTCATGTTTTATTGAGTCAGGGCTCCCCTCATGTGTTTTTCTGTTTAGGGCCTCCTTCTGTGTTCTCCCCCCTTTCAGTTTAAACCTGGGGCTGTCTGTCTTTGGTCCCCGGACAGAGCTCCCTCCCCCCGTGAGGTTTTTTCTCTGCCCACGGCCTCCGCTGCAGCGCCTAGCTTGCCTACAGCTACCGCTGAGGCTTCTGTTTCACCCTCCGCGGCTTTTGCCTCGCCCTCCATGGCGCCCCTTGTGGTTCCTTTCTGCCCTCCTCCTCCGATTGAGGAGAGTTGTCCTCCTCCTGGTGAGGAGAGCGTCTGGCTGCCTCCTCCACCCGTGGAGAGCTTCATGCTGCCTCCTCTTCCTGAGGAGTGTTTCACACTACCTCCTCCGGCTGAGGAGTGCTCCTGTCCACTGCCTCCTCCGGTGGAGGAGCGCTTCACACCGCCTCCTCTTCCTCAGTAGCGCCTCACGTTGCCTCCTCTGGTTGAGTAGCACCTCACGTTGCCTCCTCTGGTTGAGGAGCGCCTCACTGCTTCACGTTGCCTCCTCTGGTTGAGGAGCGCCTCACTGCTTCACGTTGCCTCCTCCGCCTGAGGAGTGCTCCATGCTGCCTCCTCTGCCCGAGGAGTGCTCCTGTTTACCTCCTCTGGCTGAGGAGGGTTTTTGTCTGCCACCTCCTCCGCCCGAGGAGTGCCTCTGTCTGCTGCCTCCTCCTCCTCCTGAGGGGTGCCTCTACCTGCTTCCTCCACCCGAGGAGGGTTTCTGCCTGTCTCCGTCTCCTCTGCTAGAGGAGAAGTCCTTGTCCCTGGCAGATCTGCAGTCTTCACTCTCCCCTTCCCTGGCTGGGAAGTGGCCCCTGTGGCTTCCACCTTTGGCTGAGGAGAGGTCCCCGTCTCCTCTTCCTCTAGCCGAGGAGTGCTCAGTCCTTCCTCCTCCCCTGGCTGAGAAGCGTTCTCCGTTCCCTCCTCTCCAAGCTGAGGTGTGCTCTGTCCTTCCTCCATCTCTGGCCGAGGAGTATTTTGCGTTGCCTCCCCCTCTAGCTGAGAGGAGGTCTGTGTCACCTCCCTTGGCTGAGGAGAGGTCTTTGCCTCCACCCTCCCTTGTGGAGGAGAGCTTTCTTTTGCCTCTGCCTGAAGAGGTCCTTAGTTTACGACCACCAGAGCAGTGGTCCCCAGGCCTCTGTGTCTGGCCACCAGAGCGGTGGTCTTTAGGCCTCTGCGTCTGGCCACCAAAGGGGTGGTCTCTTGGCCTTTGCGTCTGGCCACCTGGGTGGTGGCCTTTAGGCTTCTGTGTTTGGCCATGAGAGCGGTGGTCTCTTGGCCTTTGCGTCCGGCCACCTGGGTGGTGGTCTTTAGGCCCCCGTGTTCGACCACCTGGGCGGCGGTCTTTCGGCCTCAATTTTTGGCTAACCCGAGCGGGTGGTCTCCTGGCATCTGTGTTCGGCCGCCCGAGCGGGGTTGTTCTCCGTGCCATACCTCGCCTCAGTCACGTGGAGGGCGGTCACTCTTCAGGGGCGGTCTTCAGTGCCGCAGGGCTGGTGCTTTGAGCCCTTTTCTTCTCCCCCTTTTCTTGGCCACCTGAACCCCTAATTCTTTGTTTATTTTGGCTCCCTATTTTTGTTTTTGAAGTCTGGTTTCATTGCCACATATTTTTCCACATTTGTGGCTCCTCTTTTTATTTTCCCTTTTGAATACTTAAATGTTTAAAATATATTTATGTAATACTATCTACAAACATGCACAAGCCTTAAATACAAAAAATGACTTATACTGTACTTACTCAAAAAGTATCATCATCCTTTGTGCACAATCCATAACTTACAAGTTAATCTTGATGAAGTATTGTAACCAATTATGTCAAGATAAAGTGAAAGCTAGCCAAGTTACAAATGTTAGGTTTATTCAAAGTAATTTTCAGAATACTTTACCTTGATTTACTGTAAGCAGAACTGTGGTTAGTTAACAAGTTCCACTTTATAAAATTATTAACATGTAATCATTTCTTAAAAAAGCCTTGTCAAAACACAGGTGCTGTTGTGAGGTAAAATGTGGTTCACAAGAGTTTCACAAAAACTAGCATGACTAACCACTGCTGTGAATGCATTTAGATATGACGTGAAATGTGGAAGCTATGATTTACTCTTCAGCTGTACACAGAAAGGTCCATACATTTTTGGACAATATCACATTATTTTGTAATTTTGCCCCTGTATATTGCTGCAGTGGATTTTATATCAGTCATAATATGACTGATGTGCAGACTGTCAACTTGAATTCAAAGAGTTTAACAATAGTATAACATACTTTTTAGGAATTACAGCAATTTTTATACATACTCCCAAACTTTCAGAGACTCACAAATAATGAGACAAACAAACATAATTCTGAGTACAAGAATTGTATTTAATACTTGGATGAAAATGTTTTGCAGTCACTGACTGCATGAAGTCTAGAACCCATGGACATCACCAAATGCTGTTTCCTCCCTTGAGATGTTCTGCCAAACCTTTACTGCATCCACCTTCAGTTGCTGCTTCTTTGTGGGTTGCTCTGCCTGTTTGTCTTTAGTAACTAAAAAGCTGCACTACTGGGTTGAGATTAGGTGACTGACTTGGCTACTGAAGAACATCCCACTTCTTTACCCTGAGAAACTCTTGGTTTGATTTTGCAGTATGCTTTGGGTCACTATCCATTTGCACTGTGAAATGCCATCCATTCAGTTTTTCAGCATTTGGCTGAGTCTGAGCAGAGAGTATAGCCTTGTACACTTCAGAATTCATCCTGCTACTGCTATTAGCAGTCACATCATCAATAAACACTACTGACCCAGATCCACTGGCAGCTATGCCCGTGTCATAAGATTACCTCAACCATGTTTGACAGATGATGTTGCTTCGGATCATGAGCTGTTCCTTTCCTTCTCCATACTTTTCTCTTCCCATCATTTTGGTAAAAGATCAGCTTGGTTTCATGGAATTTCAGGGGAATTTTTCCAGAACTTGGCAGGCTTTTTTCTGGCAAACTCAAATCTCTCTTTCCTTTTCTTGAGTGTAGCCCACATCCACTTTAGTTGTCTTCTGTGCAATTATTTTGTTAAAACTCTTGTATTAAAGCCGAAACTCTGCACTTCAATCGAATTTTGACTCTTTGATTAAAGTGCAGACTTTAATATCCTAATATCTATGGACCTAATGTACGTATGGACCTAAAATGTACAGAATATACAGAATTATATTGCATTATTTTGTTTTACTTCAGGTGAGCTTCTCCACAAAGTCATCAAATGGAATTAATCCACATTCTCTCTTTCAACTGTCTTACAATACGTTAGAGATCCAGCTGTCATAGAGAGTGTTTCTTTTATTTCCCTCTCTTACTGTAAGATGTGCCAGTCACCATTTTCAGATCCTAAAATTGTACTCAATAGCTTTTGAGTGTGTGTCTGAATGTGTGTGTGGTAATAGATCAAGCATGTACAGCCCCACTGGTGTTTGTTTTAAATGAGAGAGTGTCCTCACAAGCATATTATCAGGCTGAGCTGGCAGAGACTCTTGGCCCTGCAGGAGAAATATTTCACAATTATGGACTTTTGTCCTTTTTCTATTGCATGACCCTCACTGGACTGGGGAGAGTGCTTTATCTTTTTTATTGCCAATTATAGGTTTCCAAAAGCACACTGAGCTAAAATAAAGAGAGAATAATCAGCGTGGGATAGCGACCCAAAGACAGACATACAGACAGGCAGCTATACAATACTGTAATACTGTACAAGTTTTAGACACTTCAGATGTTTGCCCCTTTTCCATCAAGCAACACTCCATAGAGACATTATGTTGGTACCAGATTCAGACTGCAGCATGACATTGACTTCAAACATACAGCCAAAGTCATAAATGACTATCTTTATGTACAATAAGAGCAATGAGTTTTGTCCTTGAAGAGGCCTGATCTCAACATCACAGAGTTTGTCTGGGATTACATGAAGAGATAGAAGATACTGAGACCCCAGAAGAACTGTGGTAAGTTCTCAAACATACCTCCTAAGTGTCTTAAAAACTGTGTACAAATGTATGAGACCTGATGCTCTTTGTTAGCAGCAAATATAGATCTTTTCCCACAGTTTTTATGAAGTAAACTGATAAATATAAAAAAATAGAAAGCAGTTTACTTTAAGTATCAAAATCTTTTGCACTGTACCCAAAGTACAACACATACTGGAGGGCATGAGGTTCTAAAACAGTGTTTATACTTACAGAGCACAGTGAGCACGATGTTGGCACAGATGGAGGCCAAAAAGCCAATAAGTATCAGAAGAGAAGTCTTACTCCTCAAGCACTCAACACCTCGCTTCAGTCCCTGGGAGCCTGATTAGACACAAAACAGTCCACAGCATGCAAGCTGTCAATTCACCACTTTTATTCCTCTGGTGTAGTACAGAAAGCTGACTTTAAAAGAAATTGTAGGGCAGAACCATTTGACCAGAGTTTAGCTTCATTATATTTTCAAATCCCCAAAGACAGCATGTCTACTGAAAGTCAGGCCTCTGTATTTGCGACTCATACTGCCACATATGCACACAAATACAGAAATATATGCAGGTTCACATGCTTTACACAAGCAACATTTAAAGGTGTATATATACATATGCACACACACACACACACACACACACACACACACACACACACACACACACACACACACACACACACACACACACACTCTACCGGTCAAAAGTTTTAGAACACCCCAATTTTCCAATTTTTTATTAAAATTCAAGCAGTTCACGTCCAATGAATAGCTTGAAATGGCACAAAGGTAAGTGATGAACTGCCAGAGGTTAA
>VUQH01026717.1:11631-38511 GCA_015106775.1 Etroplus canarensis
ATACAGCTCTTTAAAGCTACAGCTTAGTCTTCATAACAGCTGTACAATGGATCTTTTTAAAAGTCACCCCCTTCTATTTTATGAAGGTTTAAAATTTGGGGTGTGGCTGCTATGTTTGACAGGTGTGCCGATTCAGGAAGCTGTAGCCTATCTGTCTTTTAAGCTTCACTGAACTGGACTCCTCAACTTCATTTGACTCATTTTAATGTTAATGTGTGACAAATAGAAAGATGGGCAGCATAGCGGTGCAGTAATTAGCACCGTCGCCTCACAGGAATAAGGTTCTGGATTTGAATCCACTGGCTGGATGGGGCCTTTCTGTGTGGAGTTTGCATGTTCTCCCTGTGCCTGCGTAGGTTCTCTCCTGGTACACTGGCTTCCTCCCACAGTCCAAACACATGCAGATGCTTTAGGTTAATTGGCAAATTAAAGGTAGGTGTGAATGTGAGTGTGAATGGTTGCCTGCCTCTCTGTGTTAGGCCTGCGATAGACTGGTGACCTGTCTGGGGTGTACTTTGCCTCTCGGCCTATGTCAGCTGGGATAAGATCCAGCCCTCCTGTGACCCTGAATTGGATAAACAGATGAAAATGGATGGATAGATGTGACAAATAACATGGCCCAATGTGTGGTTCACTATAGAAGTCTCTGCTTTGGTTTTGATGAGTGAAATTCTAGTTTTGTATGTTGCGTAACACTAATTAGCAGGTATGTCTGACTGAACAGTGCATTCATACAGTTATGTATGCAGTTTGATTCATGCCTGCTAGCTTTAGCTGATAAGATACCCCTCTAAACTTTCATTATTATGTAGTCACATGGCCATGAAGTGAAAGTGGTGCACAATCTACTAGGTTACATCAATATTTTACATTCATCCTGTGATATGAACATACACATGTATGAACAGCTTGCATCTTAACATGGGTATTGAGGTATTCTCCTAATTAGTAAGCTCATAGGTTGGACAAGTCAATGTCTGCAGATCATTTTAGAGCAGACAAACTTACTGTTTATTCTCTTCCTTTCTTGCAGTTGAATGTGTTTTGTTTTGCTTTAACAAATCCAAAATCTTTAATAAGATTGTTTTCATGTTCTGCATGATACCAGCGAGCAGCCAAAGGTACATTAATACAGCTCCTGCTTGTCAACATCCAAAGCTTGCAGGCCCTCTCTCTAGTTACACAGACCAAGTCAATTAAATGTTATGTGCTAATTTCAATCTGTTTTAGGAATTTGGGATGGAAATTAAATGGCATTTATAGAGTGCTTTTCCAGTCTTACTGACCATTCAAAGCGCTTCAGACTACAAGCCGCACCTAACCATACATTCACACACTGCTTTATTCCATACACTTAAAGCACCTTATCTGCCCATCATCCATGGAAAATTTAGAATCACCAGCTGAGGAAACTCATGCAGGTACTGGGAGAACATGCAAACTCCACACAGAAAGGCCCCATTCAGGGTTCAAACAGGGAACTTTCTTGCTGTGAGGTGACAGTGCCAAACCATTGTACCACCATGCTGCCATAAGTCTGGAAGAGAAAATTGTGCTCTTTTAAATAGCACGTGAACTCTTATCACAGGTGTTCGAAGTGGTGTTTGCCAACAAATGACTTGTTGTGTGCTTACAGCGTGACATAGAGCTGATGATCAGTTTAGGCTCTCAGTGAAGGATCTGCTGCAGCTTCCCTTTATCCTTCCTGAGGTTAAGTGTCCAGTTATGGGAAATCCAGGTCACCTGCCTACTCAGCCCCCTACGCAGACCCAAATGTAAGCATGGGTTCACTCACGTAGGCACCCATAAATGCACACAAGCATTTGCACAAACAGCTATCATGAGAATTGTGGGTTTCATAAACTTGTCCAGAAAAGCTTTTTTAAAAAACTTTCCTCAATGATTAAGCAACAACTTTGACTGAAGGGAGTGGGTGTGTCCCTGTCAATCTGACAATGTAATCTGAAAAGGAAAGTGTGACAAAGAGCAAACAGGTTCGGACAAGCCTTGAATGTTGGTACAAGAACTTAATATTGTTAGCAGGCTACCTCAGAAACATTTTCAGCTGTCTTTAGCTGGAAAGATTAAGATTTATGAGCTGCCATGGCATCTTATTGACTGCAGGCCTTAGAGGTGGAATGCTTTTCATTTTGTGTGTGTGTGTGGGAAAAATGGTGAGCTATAAAAAAACCAAAGCTATAAAAAAAGACCAAAGATATGCCAATAATGAAGAGTGCATTTCCCAAAGGCTCTGGTTTTCAAGCTTATTGTTGCCTGTCCAGCAAACTGATGTGCCAAGTAAAACAGCCATGAAACAGAACAATGCTTATCTTTTGTTTCTCTTTCTTTCAAGCCATAAAATAGTCCAACAGGTTTCTGTTTTTAAGGATAAAGTTTCTTTAATGCTATTGGCTTCATCTGACAGTTTTGCTCTTGAGTCAGGAGGAATACAGGGAAAGGGGATGACGTGTGGGACAAAGTAAAAACTGTATGACTAATATGTAATGGTATAAAGTGGAGGTTGTACGTCTGTCAACCCCTCCCATGTTATTGGCCATTAGAAAAGCTGACATGATTGTGACACATCAAGTTGACCTGTCATGAAACGACTCAGGAGCTCTTCCAGGAACAGAAGAAAAGAAAACTCTTATCAGCTGATATGTTGGAGGAAATTGTCTCAAGTCTTTCAAAGACTGGCAAAGGTTTGGGAGCTGGCAAGCAGAAATATTTGAATCAGTCCACACTGCCAAGTGATCCCGAGCCCAAACCAGCTAAAAAAAAATGTTTCAATTAGGAGGAAGTCCTCAGAAAATTATCTCCCCTGTGCATGAACTCTGGATGCAAAATGTTTCAGAACCCATACTTTATGGTAAAGAACTTAGTTCAACCTTAGTTTATTTTTTTGAAGATCCTCTTTGCCTGTTGTAATTGATGGGAATGCTAAAAGCTGCTAAAATACAATGGTGACATCAACTTAAGAAGACAAACACACTTATATGGACAAAAATATTACATTTACAGGAGATTTTGTGACATGCCATTCCAAATCCATGGGCATTAATATGGGGTTGATCTCCCATACACAGCTGTTACAGCTTCCACTCTTCTGGGAAGGCTTTCTACAAGATTTTGGGATGTGTCTGTGAAATTTTTGCCTGTTCATCAAGAAAAGCACTCTCATGCTGGATAAAAGGACCTGGCTCACAATATCTGTTCTAGTTTATCCCAAAGGTGTTTGATGGGGTTGAGATCAGGGCTTTGTGTGGGTCATTCAAGTATCTTCCACACCAAACTGATTCAACTATGCATTTATGGACCTTGCTTTGTGCACTGGGACACAGTCATGCTGGATCAGAAAAGGGCCTTGCCCAAACTGAGTCCACAAACTTGGAAATATAGAATTATCCAAATGTTTTTGAAAGTGAAGTTCCCTTCACTGGAACTAAAGGTCCCATTCTGACCCCAGAAAAACAACCCCATAGCATTAACCCTTGTATACCAGACTGTACAGCTGACAGTCACCCAGGTAATGTGATTTGTCACTCCACAGAACATGTTCCCACTGCTCTAGAGTCCGGTGGTCGTATCCATCCAACACTAGGCATTGTGCTTAGTGATGTAAGGCTTGCATGCAGCTGTTTGGCCATAGCAACCTATGCTGTGAAGCTCCCTGTGCACAGTTTTTGTGCTTGTTTAAATGCAGCTATAGACTCAACAGATTGTCGGCAACTTTTCTCCTCTCCACTCTGTAACTTTGCGTGGTCTGAGTTGCTATGGTTCCTTAACACTTTCACTTTGTAATAATATTACTTACAGTTGATGGTGGAATATCAAAGAGGGAAGAAATTTAACAAACTGAATTATTATAATGGTGGCATCCTGTTACTGTAGCACACTGGAATAACTCATTCTTTCACAAATGTTTATAAAGGCAGACTGCATGGCGCTTGAATTTATACACTGGTGGCAATGGGAATGAATGAAACACCTGAATTCAATGATTAGGAGATGTGCTCCATACTTTTTCTTCATATAATATATCAAGTCTGAGAGTCTACAACCATGCCAGCAGCAAAACAGTGCTTCTTTATGGCCAGTACAATGATAATGAATGCTAGCATGATGATTTGCAGCAGGTCACTTTTTATACATGCAAATTAGATCAGCCCGTCAGGAAACCACTTTATTCAGAGAAATCTTAACAGCTATAAGATGGGCTACTGTGAGATTTTGAACACGTTTGCACCAGGGGAAGAATCATATAACTCAGTTTAGCCCTTCACTGTTCCTCTACTGCTACCCACATGTCTAACAATTCACATATCCAGTGTAATAGCTCTGCATCTTTATAACTGGCCCAAATGGGACACATTATTTGTAATGACTACATAAGGGTTAATCTGGCGCTCATTGTAGTTTCAGTCTCTCTAACGCTTTAATTTATGACTGAACCCCTGCAATTACTAAGGTTCTCTTCCACAAAACCAGTATTTATTGTGTCACTGTTGTTTTAGATTGTATTGTATGCTACTGTTATCATGTTCAACACTTATTTAACAGATGCCATTTTTATGATGATGAAAGAGCCACAAATGGTCAGTGGACTGGCATTTATATAGTGCCTCGCTTTCCTCTTAGTCTTATTGCCCACTCAGAGTGATTTTACATTGCATGAGGCAGTTACCCATTCACGTACACCCATAAACCAGTATATTCAGTCTCTTTCCCAAGGACACTTTGACATACCCACAAATGTACCAAAAGTATTTGGTCCTAGAAAACAGATCTATAGTCACACATAACTCTGTTGTCCATATGCAGCCTATTCTAATTCTGTGAGGTTTACTTCTTTAAATAAACTGACTTTTGAGTCTTTATTATTCACAACAAATGACCCAAAAACCTCTTTCAACAGATGCTGATATCTCATATCTCAGAAGTTTAACACTTCAAAAGTATAGAAATTTTTAATCCTGATGTGTGAAGGTATTTTACCCTGATTAGGGAGGGAAATTAGAAACTGGTTCCAGTTGAGAAATGGCTCCAACTTGCGAAATCAATCAAATTATATACCTCAGGACTTATTCATTGCTTTTAATACTGGCATTTTTTTAAAGGTGTAGTTATTGCAAAATAGTTGACGTCAAACACGTGATGGTGGACTTTTTGCACACCTGAGTCATATGCAACACTTTTTTAATACTGTGCTCACACCCAGAAATAATAAAACACCAACAACGGGACTCATGGGGTCTAACCCAGCCACAGGCGCCACATGCAAGTGTACTCCTAGTGCCGGTCCCAGCCAGGGTAAATGGGGAGGGCTGCGTCAGGAAGGGCACTTGGCGTAAAATCTTTGCCAAAGCCAAATGCGGATACATAATAATGATCTGCTGTGGCGACCCCAAACGGGAGCAGCCGCAAGAAGAAGAAGAAGAACGGGACTCATGATGTTTATTTTTTCCCCAGCACATAAAATTGTTTAGCACTCAATAAGGGTATCGATAAAGAATTTGGCTTACAATCAGAATCAGAAGACTTTATCATCCCAGGGTGGAAATTGCTCACGTTACAGGCACTAACTATACATAAATATAAATATGAAGATAGCAGTACCGTTAATAAGACAAAATATATAAAAACCTATATTCAGAAAGTCAAAAAGTAAGCACACAGCATGGCAGTAGGTAAAAGTCCAGTTTTTAAGGGGAGGAGCTGTAAAGTGTAATAGCCACAGGTAGGTCTGTAATCTATAATCATAAATCAGGAAAGCACAGCTATAAGAACTGGTGTGAATAAATACCCGTCCCTAATTGTGATTGTGATGTGATGTGTACATGTGCGTGCTTTCCTGTTTGAATCCCCTCACCCAGTGAAGCCTGTGTTCACAGCACAATGAAGACACTGAGTTGAGCAATCATCCCCCTGCACCCCTAGTACCCATAAACGCTCCCTGTGGAGCAGAGGAGAATTCCCACTGACAGCCTGGACCTCCCTCCATTCTGATCTGCTCATGCTGGACTTAAACACTGTCACACTCATGTACACACACAGTGACACACAAACACAGACGCCATTGAACATGTTAACAGTGGGAACAAATGTTGACTATAAAGATGTCAGACAGGACCTGGGTGGGAATAAATCATCCTAAAGGAGATAATTAATCACACAATGTGTGAAGCTGTTCGGCTTGTTCGAGTGGTCACAGACTAAAAGGGATTTCACCAAGCAGCTCTCAGCTGTGAATTGGAGAAAAAAAAAACAAGTGTTTTTCATCTGTTCTCACACACGTAGTTAAGGAAAACTGAGTTTGTAGCCTTTTGCCCTTTCTGTGCTTGGCTGCAAAGTCTCAATCACACGACACCAAAATCCCTCACACGCTGCACCAGCTATACAGGATCGGCATCTATTCTACCGAATTCTTTCTTTTGTGCAACTCGAGCTTTGTGAAAAGACTGTATGAAAAGAGTCATGTGAGATGGAAGCAAAACAAACGACATGTTCAGATAAGGCGAATCTATCTGAAGTCTGAGTTACTCTCGTCAATGCAAAATATTTTCTTTGAGCACATTTCATGTAAGCATTATTTCATTACCACTGGTCTATTTAAAGGTCGGTGCCATATGTTCACTTACATTCAGTGATGTGATGTTAAAGTGGTGTCAATTCAGCCAGTGAAGGTTTTCAAGACTGTCTTTCTGTGTGTGATAGGCACATATAAGACATTAAGGGATATCCCCTCTTACTGACATCATACAGAGCTGGGAGTAGAAAAAAACTGTCTGAATTGAGCTTGTGAAGTGTGAGCTTTTGTCCTATTCTTTTGCTTTTACAGGACACTGTGCAGTCAAGTGAAAAATTAATTACACCCAGTGATTCAGCAGCTTGTAGAAAACCACCTTTAAGCAGCAATAACTTGAAGTAATAATTTTCTGTATGACTTTTTCAGTCATGTGTAGAAATTTTGGCCCACTCTTCTTTACAATGTTGCTTAAGTTCACTGAAGTTTGTAGGCATTCCTTTATGCACAGTTCTCTTAAGGTCCTCTTTCAGCATTTCAATTGGGTTGAGGTCTGGACTTTGACTGGACCATTGCAATACCTTGAATAGAATTTTTTGGTACACAGAGGAGTTCATGGTTGACTTAGTGACCGCAAGGTGCCCAGGTCCTGAGGCTGCAAAACAAAACCCGAATCATCACCCCTTCACCACCGTGCTTGACAGTTGGTATGAGGTGTTTGTGCTGATATGCTGTGTTTAGTTTTTGCCAGCTGGGGCACTGTGCATTATGGCATCTCCTCTTTGAACTCATCTGTCCAAAGGACGTTTTTTCAGATGTTTTGTGGTTTGTTCAGATGCAACTTTGTAAACCTAAGCTGTACCACCATGTTCCCTTTAGAGAGAAAAACCTTCTCCTGGCAACCCTTCCAAACAATCCATACTTGTTTGGTCTTTTTTTAATTGTACTGTCATGAAATCTAATGTTAAACATGCTAACAGACCCCATAAAGCTATGGTAGCTCTGCAGGGTCCGTTAGCATGATAGCTCTAGCTCATTTTTCTCCTGGGATGTCCACTCCTGGGAAGAATGCAGCAATGTGTTAACACACACCTGAATGCTCCAGATCAGCAAACTGTTAAAACTTAAGCTTTTGCAGAGGTGGTCACACTGGTTGTATTGTGGTAAATCGAGTCCATTTGATTAGCAGCACTCTTTATTTGTATAGAACAAGTAAGGGTGTACTTAGTTTTTCACAGGACTGCATAGAAAACTTTGAGTTTTACACGTCTGTATACTGAGCTCTTTATTTAAAAATTTTGACCATGTTTCTATAAACCCCATTTCCAGAAAAGTTTAGATATTTTTCTAAATGCAGTCAAAATAAAAATTTGTGTTAATTTACATGAGCCATTATTTGACCGAAAAAACAAAGAAAAGATTAAATGGCTTACTGACCAACTTGTATTCTTTTTAAATGTACACAAATTTAGAATTTGACGGCTACAACCAAAAAACTCTGGATTAAGGAGGCGAACTGTTATCAGGTGAGGTGTCATGATTGGGTATAAAAGCAGCATCCATCAAAGGCTTAGTCTTTGTAATCAAAGATGGGCTGTGGCTCCCCCCTTTTGTGCCAAAATTTTTGAGAAAATTATTAATCAGTTCAAAAGGAACATTTCTAAATGCAAGACTACAGAGAATTTACGTGTTTCATCTACAGTGCATAATACTGTGGAAAGAGTCAGAGAATTTGGTGACATCTCAGTGAGTAAAGGGCAAGGTTAGAAGCCACTGATGAATGTGTGTGATCTTCAAGACTTTAGGCGACACTGCCCAAGAAACTGTAATGCTGCTGTGACCAATGCAGACACATGGGTTTAGGAGTACTTCGGAAAACCATTGTGACTTAACACAATTCGTCACTGCACACAGAAATACAACTTGAAACGATTAAACAAAGAGGAAGCCATGCGTTAACTCTATGCAGAAAAGCTGCTAAGTTCTATGGGTCTGAGTTTGTTTCAGATGGGGTGAAAAACTGTGGAATCATGTGCTGTGGTTAGATGAGTTCACATTTCAGCTCCTTTTTTGGCTAAAACAAAAAGAGACAAAGCAAAACAAAAAACCCACCAGGGACCTTTCACTTGTAAGGCAAATGCTCAAACTGCTACCGGGGACACTGCCAGTCCAGATCTGTCTCCTCTTGAAAATGTATGGTGCATCACAAGGAAGAGAATCAGACAGTGGACCATGGACTTCTGAGCAGCTGAAGTGTTACATCAAGCAAGAATGGAGAATATTTCTAATTGCAAAACTACAACAATTAGCATCCTGGGTTCCAAAATGATTAAAGTCTGTTCTTAAAAGGAAACGTGACGAAACACAATGGTAAACATGCCTCAGTCCCAGCGCTTGTTGAGAGTGTTGTAGCCATCAAATTATAAAATTGTGTCTATATTTACAGAATACAATTAAGTTGATCAGTTAAGCTATTAAAAAGCTTTATTCTGTACTTTTGTCAGTTAAATAAAGGTTCACGTGAATTAACATGTCACACATATTTGCTTTTATTTCATTTTAGAACATGTTCCAGCTTTTCTGGAAATGAGGTTTGTATGAGCATACACCATTGTAAACGTATTGCTAGTGAAAATAAGGAAAAGCATAACAGATCAAAGAAGGTCTTTTAAATTAGGACTGGTCAGTGGACTGCTGCAACTGGTGAGCTAAATGAAAATGTGTTCGTCAGCCACCTCGTCTATAACACAGCTTTATGAACTTCCTTCGAGTTTGGTTCGTTCAGTTTGTTAATTCTGTGCTCAGGTTTCTCTAATTACTGTATGCATTTATGCCTCTGTCTCTCTTTCATCTCAAAGGTCAGTACTGACAAGACTTTTTATTGGTCTTATTGTGAGCCAAAGGTCACCAGAGTTGTATTTTGGTTGAACGCACACTGTGTGTGTGTGTGTGTGTGTGTGTGTGTGTGTGTGTGTGTGTGTGTGTGTGTGTGTGTGTGTGTGTGTAGGATAAAAACTTCGTCTTTACTATAAAAGCAAACACGCTTTCAGGGAGTGCATTTCTTTGTATAAGCCTTCGCAACGTATACTTTTTTCATCCATATATGCTCAGGGCAGCTGTGATTAGAGGGTGCCACTATAGCATTCCTCTCAGGCCAGTTCACCCTGTTATTTTCCCCTCATCAGCCCGTGCTCTTTAGAGGGAGGGTGGGTCCGTGACCTCCCTCCCACGCACAACCACGAGTGAGGGAGGTACCCGTTTCACACAACCCCCTCTTAAGTCGCAGCAGAGAAGCGGTTTAGTTCACAGGCCCCCCTCAGGCCCTCACGTCCCCTGGCAGAACTCCACATTTCTCATAAAGCAAAGCTCATCAAATCCCCAGGCCTCCATCCTGAATCCCCTGCGCTCTCCTCCTTACTTTGACACAGATGGATATTGTCACTGTCCTGTATCTGGACTCCTGGAAGTCATCAAAAGCGATAAATTGTTGACACTGAGGCAGGAATGAAGCAAACTTTGAAGCATTTGAGTTCACTTCCTTTTAACTTTCTGAACTGCAAGAAATACGTTAAAGTGACAAGGATAAAAGTGGTGACACAAGCAGTACCTCTCACAAGCCTTCTTTGGCATCCCTGCTTGCTTTTTCTTGCATGTTTTCAAAACTCTTTTTTTCTTCTCTTCCTGGCTGTTTTTCCCGCAGTCTTCCTGCCTCCCTTTTTCCCAGGCAGCGTTCAGAAATCCAAAAGAAAAAAAAAAAAGGAAAGAGGCTCCAGCGTAAAACAAACAGCCGAGGGCCTTGTTTAGTTAGGGTGCCCCATGAAGGGCAAGAAACCAAGGAGGAAAGCAAAAAAAAACAAAAAAAAAAACAATAAGAGAATAACCACGCCAGTCCTGAACATCTGCTGAAAGTTTGAGTTTGGGTTCACAAGGCTGTAAGAGAGTAAAACAATAATCCACAGTAGAGTTATGCTCAATAGGAGCAGAGGGACAGGGGCAAACAACTGGCACTCTCGTGCTCCCAGCCAAACAATTCAAAATACCACAGAGTCAGTCTTATTGACTTTCAGACTGCTTTTGGAGTCTTTTGGTAAGCAGGGACTAGAAACTGCAGAACAAAGCAATGCATGCAGCTTATTGCTTTACTCAAAAATCTCCTCTCATGATAAGCATACATGAACATTATAATCAAAGCAGCTTCACAGTATTTGTCAGATTTATGTTATAGCTCTCATGACTTAACTTAATACACTGTAAAGCAAAAGACTGATGTAATTCCCCACAGCATTGTTATCAGTATTCCTGATAAAAAGTGTAGTTTTAAGGATATAAAATTCACTCCATGAAGACTTTTTTTCCCGTGAGAGCCAACCTTTACTTCAAACATCCAGTGAGGGTCACAGGGTTTCTGTTTAGCTCAGAGAGACTGATTCATCCCAGTCAGGGGACATTACCATACTAAATGCAGGGGTTTTCACCTTCAGGCATGATGGCATAACCACAGGACACTAAAGCCCTTTTCAGACCTAAGATGTGTAACATTTCTGGCTTCATCAGTCTGTTTAAGTGACAGCATTCTGTCATTTAGACATAGGTCACTTATACATTAACTTTCCGCGTGTTTTTATTCTGGCTGCCCACAACAGTAACTGAGAGAGTTGCGGTAGATGTTTTTGCCAAACCTGCAAAACGCTTGTTGCACTTATAGCAACGAGAATTGTCAGCATCAGTTCTAGTAAAGTGAAACCAAACTTAATAGTATAATGTTGTCAATAGCTATAGGAGTAATTAAAAAAAATAAATCACCAAGCTGCAGCTCACATTTTCCGTATTCCATAATTTTATTCCAATGGAAGTTTCCCCTCAGTGCTACGTATATAAAGCCAAGAAAAGCATGGTTGAAATATGGGCTGGTTCTCAAAGGGCACCCTGGCAAAACTGGTTTACGTGCTGCACAATGTTGCGGCAGCTGCCCCTGCCTCTTGCACAATGGAGAATGGAGAGCACACTTCTAAACTGGAAATACCAAAAAGGCAAAAAGTACAACTGTTTTAATCTTATTGTAAATTAAGAAGTGAGAGGATCTGACAAGAGAGATGGGAGTAATCCTGTCCTAGGTTTGTTTATGGTTATCTTTTATTGGAACTGCACGCATTCAGACCTGCACCAAGTTAAAGGGACAAGTAACTTACTACATCAGGGCTAGTTATATCACGAGAAGAAGAGTGCTCAGGAAGCTCATTCACACATTAAACTTACACATTCAGATGACATCAGATTAAAGGCGCCCATGTCTGCAAGGGGGCTTAATTATGCACTTAACTGAGCCCATCAAGCTACAGCCAGATAATTAGTATATTGGCCGATTTTTATTTTTAAACATTAAAGGCGCACTAATCAGTACTTTTACATGAAAAGTGAATAAATAACTATGAATAATTAGAAAGGGGTTTCTTATAGTGATAAACCCACAAAAAAGATCACCCAACTGTGTGGTTCACTGCAGCTCTGTGTGAACCCCTTTGTCTTTCAGTTCATTGCTTTAATTCTACAGCCCACAAAATTACGGATTTGACTGAGTCTCATTTGAAAGTTTCCAGTAACAAGAAAATGCATTAATAAAAATATCTGCAATAGAACTTTGTACACTACCTGCCTAGCAACCTTTCAGACAAAACATCAACATGTATTTAATAAACACAGTGGGACATTTAGCCGCTAAAGCCCCGTTCCCATGTAAGTGATTACTAATCAACGAATCCCAAGCTTGATGTAAGTACTTTGTGACGTCAATTCACTGAGTGATTTGATTGAAAGTCTTCTTAAACACGTCGTATGGTTGCAGAAGTCAGGGTGACAATTTTGAAATTTCCAGAACAATCATAAAGGGCTATGGTTTTGTAAACCTTCATAACATGTTGCAGTAGTGTTGAAGACAGTTGCAGTTGCTTTGTAAATGTCATGAATGCATCTTAATCTTTTGTAACCACATTGGGCTGGTTTGGTTGTTACATTCTGTATCTCTTTTGTAACAATTCTGTAATGCTCGCAGTGTCATAAATGCATCAAAGAGAAAAGAACTTGCGTCAAAATTTGACTGATGACCCTGATAAGTCCAAGCCCCAAAGTTATTATTATTTTTGTTATCATTATTATTAATAATAGGTTTACAATCAACTGTCGAGGACCTTGAGATCGATACAAAATTCTGAAATTCGTGAGAAGATCCAGACAGGTAGATGCAACAAACACACCTAACCCCTTCCAAAACCAGATTTCGACTACAGCTTTGATGATGGATTCTTTTCTGTCTGGAGCTCGAAGGCGGAGTTTGACAAAACATGATACATAATGTCTGCACCTGGGCAAATTTGTATTTATTTAAACACAATACTGCACAGAGACTGAGAGGAGTTGGAAACTTTTTTTTTTGTTTTGTTTTGGGGGGTCATCAAGTCTATCTACCAGATATTCTCAGGAATTTCAGAATTGTGTCAAGGTCTCAAGACCCCTGATGGCTGTTTCTAAAAAAGTTGTTCATGTCAGTGTTGCTGTTTATATATTTTTGATCAGGGAAGGGGGAGTGGCTTATCAGTGTCATCAGTTAAATTTTGATGAAAGTTGGCTCTCTTTTCTCTCTTGCATCGTAACTTTTTCTTATCCATTTGATAAAAAAAGCACTCCAGAGGCCACGCCGCAATGAATCATTGTGAATTTCATGTCACGTTGATTCGTAGTCAGATTAGCTTTTATTGGGAACTTAGCTTAAAAGGCTTAAACCTCAGGAGATGGCGGAGGGAAAAATATTGGACTTCTTTTCATCTCAAGACAAGAGTTTCCTACATAAAAGGCTATGAGAACTTTAAATAATCAATTGCAGCATACACACAACATTTAAAAAAGACATCACCTTAACCATGATATAGACTAGAATTGAGACCTAATGATCTTTAAAATTATAATGCATTTCCTACTGTGAGGGGGATTTGTGATGTTTTGTTATGTAATTTAATCTTAAGTATTTGTCTTAGGATTCGTATTTCAGTTCTGAAACTGCTATAAAGTGGTTTTGTCCAAGAGTTATTCAAACATCCAGTCCAAACATTCCTGCCACAGCAGCTCCCAGACTATGTACTGCAGAACTGCAAAACAAAATAGGAAACACTGAAATAGACTCCAAAATACCACCAAAAAACTTCAAAAACACTCCTTCGACTTGGCTGTCTGGAAAAATGCTAAACAAGCCAATGGGCATGAGGAAGCCACACAACAATGTGAGAATATTTTGGCCTTTCACAGAAATTCAGCGCACGAGTCTTGCATTGTAGCATTTCTGATACTTCTGAAGTCACCAAATGAGTCACGACCTCACAAAGCATTCACACAAAAGCAGATGCCAACGTGCGCAAAGAGAAAGTATGAGGTGGAAAAAAAAAAAAAAACAGTTAACGGAGATAGTTAAGAGCAAAAACAAGATCGGGTGGCAGTCTTGCCACCTTCAGATGCAAACCACAAAACATAGTGACAGGCTGTCTGCCTTTTGAATCTGAGAACTGTGGCTGAAAGTTGATATGTGATTGAAGCTAAAGCAAATCTGGGTCAAACGCCCCCTGCACACCAGCTTAGAATACAGCCCAGCTGTTCTCGGTCTCAGTTTTAGGATACTGTGAGTAGTTCATATAAGGACATATTTCTGTAAGGTCTGTTGTGGATGTCTAATATCATTATTCTATGATTCAGGCGTACACTGATTCCCACAGTCTGCTATACTAATATCTGCCAAGCAACACCTCCCCATGCAGTTTGTTTTAAGCAGAAAACCTGTTAATATCATAACTATGATGATGGGAATCCAAATACAGAGTGTGCAGAGGTATTACATCGCTTCAGAAAATAACTACGGACAGCCAGTAAGTGTACAGATTCCATGTTTGACACCGTTCAGGCCGATGCTCTGTTTCTTGTTTTTCGTGTGTCGTTAGCTCATTGTTCCCTTGTAGACCGTAATCTCTCAGGCTTTGGCTGAGCATTAATCAAGTACATTTTATTTAAGAACCTAATCCCCATATTTAGCAAACTCAGAGTCCTGTCAAGTTACATGACCTGTGAGAAACTATGACATAAGACAGAAGAAGTGATAGTGAGGCGGCAGAGGCTCTGTTGTAGAGGAGAAACATGACCTGTTTGTAGTTGGTTGACTTATCTTATCAGAAATCACCGGGTCTGTGTAGTATCTCCAGCAAGAAATACAAACTACAGGGTTACAGTGAATTTGGGAAGAAGTTTGTGTCTGTTGCGGATATGAGTAAGTGCAGTGTCAAGTAAGACGTGAATTCGATGAGTGGTTGTCACATATGGCTAAAACCCGTTTTCTGTTACCAGCGTTTCCCCAAGCCTGCTAACCTTAAATTTAAACGTCCCAATTAATTCTTACAGCTTATACCAACCATAACCTAAGCATAATTATAACTATAACCTTAAAGCTAAGTCTAACCCTCTACCAGGCTCTTGAAAGGGTGTGATAAAATAAAGAAAATATTTTACAAAGCTGTGTCACTCTGATGGTCTAAAAACTCTTACTGCTTCTAACAGAGACAGGTACACACTGTTTGTTTTTTATTTATGTTTTCATTTATATTTAATTTTTTCATATTTCATTTCCTGTGAGAAATGTCTTTGCCTACTTAGTCGTGTTGTTTGGATGAGCGTTTCTCGAGAAAGCTGAAACCCACAGTTTGCACCCTCAACATAGACATGTCATGAACAGTCGCACACATATAAACACATAGATGACTGATTACACACTCCCCAAATGAGCACTGCACTAATTTTATTATAAAAATACTGCAACTTTTGTGGTACCCACTTCTTAATTTTTTATCACATTTTTAAAAATTTGTATTATTTACAGTGTTTCTATAGAGGACTTTGTATCTTTTTTTAGGGAGGCACTGATAATATTTCTACAACATATAACCTCTGTGTGTGAACAGGTGCACATCAGCTGATATAAATGAGTGAAAACTACACTCAGCAACTACTTTATTAGCTACATCTTGCTATTACTGGGTTGGATTCAACAAAGTGCTGGAAACATTCCTGAGAAATGTTGCTCTATATTGACTTGATAGCATCACACATTTGCTGCAGATTTGTAGGCTTGACATCCATGATGCAAATCTGCTGTTCCACCACATTCCGAAGGTGCTCTGTTAGACTTAAGGTCTGGTGACTGTGGAGGCCATTTGAGCACAGTGCCATGTTCAAGAAAGCAGTTCGACATGATTTGAGCTTTTCTGAGGTGGTGTGTTATCCTGTCTGGAAGCAGGATTTTATGACTGTGGTCATAAAAGGATGGGCATGATCAGCAATGATACTCAGGTAGACTATAATGTTTAAACGATGCTCAATTGGTGCTAAAGGGCCAAAAGTGTGCAAAAAATTCTGGACCACCTATGCTACACATTGGACTCTCTTGCATAAAGGGTTTATATATTTTTAAACATCTTTTATCTCTAACATTTTATCATCATTTACTCTATCTTTCATACTTATATGTGTATATATTAACAGAGTGTCTGTAAAGTAAACAATTTACCCCCTGGGATTAATAAAGTATTCTGATTCTGACACAACGTGAATGTTGCAGCAGAAATAGGGACTCATCAGACCAGGCAACGTTTTTTCCAATCTTCTGTTGTACAACAGTGGCAAGCCAGTGCAAAATGTAGCCTCAGTTTCCTGTTCTAAGCTCACAGGAGTGACAACTGGTGTGGCTACTGTAGCCAATCTTCTTCAAGGTTCCACATATTGTGCGTTCAGATATGCTCTTCTGCATACCTTGGTTGTAACAAGTGGTTATTTGAGTGACTGTTGCCTTCTTATCATCTTGAAGCAGTCTGGCCATTCTCCTCTGGCATCAACAAGTAGAACTGCTGCTCATTGGACATTTTTCCTTTTTTGGACATTCTCTCTAGGGCGTAGAGATGGTTGTGCCGTGGTTTTCTCCTCCAGTGTTCCTTATCGTTTGGTTGGTCTCCGCAGCCTTTCACTACAGACGAAAGCAAAGTTTTTCTTTATCGTGGGGCTGCTGTGGGGCAGGGTGTTGAGCTGGGCCAAGACACTTTTTTCCACTCAGCCCCTTCCATCTTTTACCCTAGTGTAGTTTGAAACTTGGCTAAAGAGGGTATTTGACCATCCCCTCCAGGTGAGTAATGCAGCTAAGCGCCTGTTAGCTCTCCACCAGGGTAATCGCTTTGCATCTGAGTGCTCCATAGAATTTTATATCTTCGCGGCTGAGACGGGGTGGGGGGACTCAGCACTGTGAGAAATTTTTGTACAGAGCCTAAATGATTGTTTAAAGGACGAGTTAGTTACCCATGATGACCCAGTGTCTTTTGAGGCATTAGTCAATCTAGTGATCAAGATAGATGACCCCAAGAATGAGCATGAATGAGCATCCATCCTTGTCCACCTCCCATCTCCGAAACCACTCTCCATTTCAGTGCTGACTTCCACCAACTCTTCCCTGCCGGTAGAGACTAACGAGCCCATGTTACTGGGTAGGGCTTGCCTCTCTCCAGAGGAACGCCAGCATAGGATAGCGGCTGATCATCGCTAGTTGTAGGGGAACTGACGGGCGACTCTCCAGCCAAACCCCTCTTTCTTTAATGCTGGCAGTCACTTTATGTCTTGCGGAGGGTTCTCCTCATTTTCAGAGGCTGAGCAGTGTTTTTTAGATAGTAAAATTGTTGCACGGCATAAAATTCCTACCGTTCCCCTCGACACTGCTATAAGAATCCCAACCATAGATGGCTCCCTCATCTCCCTTATTATGCACCAGACTAAACGTATCCAGCTCATCATCTCTGGTAATCTTAGAGAAAGCATTCAGGTTTTTTGCTTTTACCTTTTCTAAGCATAGAGTGGATGGCTGGCCACGTGTTAAAGTAGAACGATTGCTGTGTAGCCTCCTCTTTGAAATCCGCCCTCTCCTCTGTCAACTTGTCAAGCCTTGCTGTGCCCATTCCACTTGATTTGTCTCGCATCCCCTTTGAATATCATGACCTTGTGGAGGTGTTTATTAAATCTAAAGTGTTGTCGCTACCACCTCACTAGCCTTATGACTGCACAATAGAGTTACGCCCCTCTAGCCGTCTGTATAATCTCTCTCTCCCAGAGCACGAAACCATGGAAGCCTACATTGGAGACTCTCTCCAAGCAGGCATCATCTGTCCTTCTACCTCACCTCTTGGGTTTTTTATTTTTTGTGGAGTAGAAGGACAGGTCCTTACGAACATGCATAGACTGTCATGGATTAAACATAACAGTAAAGAACAAATACCTGCCACCTCTCATTAACTCAGCATTTGAACCATTCGCGGTGCCAAAATTTTTAGTAAACTGGACTTAAGAAATGCCTACCACTTGATGAGAATCAGACAGGGGGATGAGTGGAAAACCACATTTAACACACCAAAGGGACACTACGAATATTTGGTCATGCTATTCAGGCTCACCGATTCTCTGGCTGTCTTCCCAGTATTAGTGAACAACATAGTTCATGACTTTATCAATCACTTTGTTTTTGTTTATTTACATGCTTTTTGATTTTTACCAAAGATCCAGTAGAACATCAAACTCACATTCTCAAAGTATTACAGAGACTCCTCAAAAACAAACTATATATCAAGGCGAGTTCCAAGTTCCTTCTGTCTCCTTTCTTGGTTTCACTTAGCAGTGGGCAGGTGAAGATAGACCTCATAAAGACAATTGTGGACTGGTCAACTCCTCCAATAAGGAAGCATCTTTAAAGGTTTCTGGGCGTCGCAAATTTCTACCTGAGATTCATGAGACCTGAGTAAAATTGCCAGTCCTCTCACCTATCTTACGGCTATTGACTTTTCCTGGTCCAACTTTGAAGGACCATTTCACGTCATTGCCAGTTTTCAATCCAGCCAGACCCAGTTGTCTTGCAGAGCTGAGTCCCAGGTGGCAGGATCCACCCGTTCATGTTCTTCTTCCAGTGCTGAACGCTGGCTAAGCAAAATTATGATGTGGAAGAGCTCTTGGCCACAAAACTCCCACTGGAGGAGTGGTGGCACTGGTTAGAGTGGGTCTGTTCATTGTCTGGACCGTCCACTAGAATTTATTCTACATCCAGTCAGCTGAAAGACTAAACCCTTGTCAAGCCCTCTGGGCATTATTCTTTGGCTATTTTAATTTTACCATTACTTACCGTCCAAGGTCCTACAATGTTAAGCCAGATGCTCTTTCTAGACAGTTCACTTCCTCTGAGAGTTCACCTTCCATGGAAACCATACTCCTTACTAGTTGTGTAGTGGGCACAATGACTTGGGAAATCAAAATTTAAGTGAAACAAGCTGGTGCCTCTGCTACCTTCACTGGGGCCATACTGCTTGGTTTGAATGCCATCCTGGGGTGAGTAGAACTATTTCACTATTCAAAGGATCATTCTGGTGGTCCAAAAAGTAAAAAAAAAAAGTAGACTTTGTCACTGGTTTACCCCCCTCTGAGGGGAATTCAGTTATTTTCACAGTGGTAGGCAGATTTTCTAAAGCAGCCCTGCTCTGGAAAAAGATAATTGGAATCTTTTGATGGATGACATTATGTACTGTAGATGATGGAGTAATCAAAGTCTTTGCAAGTTTATGTTAAGGAACAAACTGTACACATAGTTTCTGTCAAATTGCTGAACCTCTGTTCATCTTTATATCTGAGAAACTCTGGGTATAAAAGTTTGTACTCCCAACATGTCTCAGGACTTGAGAGCTTTGCATTTAACTGGTATCATAATATACAATCAAGAAGGCGTGGCATTAACTAGAAAAGTGGAAGTACTTCTGAGGCATATATACTAGCTTTTACCAAGAAATGACCTAAATATGATTTCAGCAAAAGGCACTCATGTTATTGCCCCGCCAGCTGGCCTAACACCACAATGCTTAAACACTTACCACAGGCCTCAGCAGGGTTTGCAGGGCATGGTGTGTTTATCTTTGCACGTGCATAGTTAGAAAAGGAAGGAGTAAAGTTCTTCACAAGTGTAAAGAGGTAAAGAGTGTGCAGAGTGGAAAATCACAATATGATACAAACCCTTTAAACACATAAATGCTTATATTTCCTTTTAGACTCCGCTATGAGGATTGTGAAAAGCTGCTTTCACCCAGACTACAGAAATTTTAAAAAAGTACGTAGTAAAGTAATGTATGCAGGGGCTCAGAAACAAATATTTTGACCTCTCTGATATTATCGCTTTGGACTTGAGCTCATTAAAAGTCACTTGCTGTACTTTCTTAGTCTTAAATGAACAATCACATCTGTCATTAAGTGCAATCACGATAGATTACTGAGGGCTCAGACTCCACAGATGAACAAAGAAGTGTTTTTTTTTAAGTTTCTAGTAAAAGAACAACAGCAGTGAAACCCGACAGGGTAAGCGCAAGCATACAGTTTGTGAAAGAAAAGACAGATATGAGTCTCATGCTCCATCTCCATTGTACTGAGGAGCATTTTCTGCAGACTTGGGCACCTCCAGCCATTGTCCTCCGTTGACCCCACGACCATTCTGTTGATCTCCCCCTGGATGTCACACAAGGCCACGGCTGCATACTAATTATAAGGACAAGAGCTTGCTAGAGTGGGAGAAGGCTATCCTCTTTTTAGATACTTGAAAAGTCCACTTCTTTTTTGCCTCAGAGCAGCTCTTTACTAGAAGGAGGAGGGGAACGTGAGGGTTGGAATGAGTTTATATCTACAGCTGGGAGGTCAGCAGCTTTCCTCTGGGACAATGTGAGGATATGAGTGTTTGATGACAAGTTACGATAAGGGGCTGTGAGTGTATGTGTGTGGGAGGTGAAGGGTAATGGGTACAAGACAATCTTTTTTTTTCTCGCTCTTGCTTTCTGAGGAGTGCTGCTACAGGTCTTCAAAGCCTCTTGATTTCATTTAAGGTGTTAAAATGTGAAGGAGATCTCTTTCCTCTCGATTAGCTGATGGAAGGATGATACGAAAGAGTGCTTCCTCCATGAGCAAGATTATGCTATTTTTTTTTACTATCTAGTGGTCTATATACAAACAAAGCTGAGGACATTTTTCTGAATTTTCTTGCTTGAGGGTTTTGCACGATGCTCTTCTGTTGAGGCCCTATTCTTAGGGGTTTTTTTGCCCAATAATATCCTCTCTTTGTTATGATGAAACTTGATCCCCTGGTTTGGAGCTGACTTGTCAGAACCACACTGAGGAATCAAATTCAGTTTCCCAGTTGCAGCATCATTTGTTTTTTGGACACAAAATGAAAACAAACTTATATGACTGTTTATGAGCTTTTTGAGGACTCGCCTGGATCGGGCTTGACCTCAGGCCGCAGATTTCCAAACTGTTTACACTTGCCGGCTATGTGGTTTCTGCATGCACACTGAGACTACGTCAGTCAAAGTACAGAATAGTCTCATGAGTTTTGATTATGCAGGCCTTACAGTATGTGCTGTCCCAGTTTCCTGTGCAATAGGAGAAAATGAAGAGGGCTCTTTTGTAGTCAGAGGCCATATGTTTCCTCAACTGCTTACAGTAATGAGCAAACACGCATCCTTCTGTAGGCATTTTATCTGGTCCCAGAGCCCACATTAAGACCTTGGACTGTCCTCCAAACAATGGGCTCAGGAATCTTACTCTCCTCTTTACAAGAAATCAGGCAGTAATTTAGATAGCTGTATCTCTGTGTCTAGACACACAAAGGCATGCCAGTGGTATCACTTGTTGAAACTATGCAGTGTTAATTGTTATTCAAGTGGCTCTGGTTAATACAACAAACAGTGGGCCAGGACAGGGAATTTCAACATTGTTTAAGGGGATTTGACCGGTGTTTGCTCTCCGTCAAGTCTGCAACCAGTCGTCTTTGTAGAAGGTAAAACTTTAAGAATTCAAATGAAAAGAGAAAGAGAGAAAGAGAAAGGCTGTGGAAGCCAGCCTCTATCATGAGGGGATTTTTTTAGGATCAACTGTATCAGCAGTCAAATCTAGCGGGGTTAAGAAACGCCCACGTCATTCCAGCCCTTCACACACAGACTGAAACTAGTAAATAATGACTTCCTGTGAAAATGCATTGCAAGTTGTGCTACTTCCTTTCACTTCACCTCTCATCTTTCATGTGGACTTGTAAAAATCCCACTGGAAAATGTCCAAAGTCCCAAGGAAAGCAGCATTTTGGTCATAATTAGTTGGACAAATAGCAGAGAAGTTAAAAAAGGGGGGTGGCGTGGGTGTGGAAGTTTAAAATGCAGCCTTTGAATGATTATATTTGAGTCATTTTGTGCAGGGTGGGTAATTCTAAGTTCTGCTGCTTTACTATAATCTACTGCAAAGTGATATTATGTGGTTAGCCACCCATTACTGTGTGTTGCTGTTGCTGCTGGTCTCGACACAAACCAGTGAAAAGGACCGGAAGGGAAAAGGCTGACCTTTAGGTGAAGATGATCGCATGGCTCACTTAAAATCTTCTTTAGTAACGTAGGAAAGAAGGAGGGAGAAAGGCAACCTGATGGTAGTGGTGATAGAATAGATGTGAGGTTAAGTGGGTTATCTATATACAAGAATAGACTGGTGCAAACCATGAAACAAACAAACAAAAAAATCGCATTAGAAAGGAAGTTGCTTTCAACTAACAGTTACAGCCCCTGATATCAGGGGCCTGCATAGCTTGGTGCTTGCATGGTGAATCTTTTACAAATGCATACATTCAAATTCATCCCTGACATGCTATTTATATAGACTTGAAGTACTGCTACATTTCCTTCAGTGATGTAACTTGTTGTCCGGACATGGATAGAGCTTCAAAACAGCACGACGACGTAAAAACATTGATGTCATGGGAAAATAAAACAGGCACACCCACCGTAGAATGAGTGCAGTGATGGCAGAGTGACGCTCTCCAATTCTTCCAGAGGAAGGCATGCAGAGCCAGGAAAAGCTCACTTGTAGCCTCAACACTGGAATTCTCCGACACAATGAAAACAGCCGTGCACATGACAGAAAATATGACCAAAGGCAAAGATGTTTAAAAGCTTTTGAAAAACATTTATGCTCTGTGTATTGATGCTGGAATTTATTAAATGACTTGTTTTTTTTTTTTTTTAAAGCTGACATTTTTACCCCTTTTCAGTCACTCTGTGAGACTGGACAAAGTGAAGGGTTAGAAGAAAGAAGGCCAGGATTGCAGCATGTGGGAACCTTTAAATAGTTTTTATGGCAGCCTGAAAAAAGTGGAGGAGGGTACAGCTCTCTCAAGTTGTGTCTGCCTGTTTGGCTTGTCATATGAAAACATTTTCTATATTTCACAAAATATTTTTGCTGATTGTGGCTAGAGGGCCATCCTTATGTTTTTGTCTGTATGGAATATTTACACCCAGTTAAGAAATCTACAGTTTTGTGAGGTCATGAGGCTGACTGTTTGCAGCACTGACAAGCAGTGCTGGGAGTGAAGCAAGATTCGTAGTAGTTGGTGTCTGTTTGCCTGGGTATTTGGCTGTGCAGAGTGAAGGATGTTGGATATTCAACACATGCAGATGTGGTCACACTTTCACAGGACTCCATTCAGTACCATGCAGTACCTCAGTAAAGAACATGCCACACATTTACTGTAGGAAATAAAGGAAATACACAAAAATGGAGACAAAAAAAGATATAACACCATTTATTTGTCACCCGACACATTACATTTACCAGCTCAGAAAATACTTGTGTGATGATAATGGCTTAACTTACAGATACAGTGGAAGTATAGTATGGTAGGGGGTTTTGAATTTTGTGAAACATTCTCACACTTACTTGTTCTCATGGTTTTGTTTTAGCTCACAAGTTAAGTAACAGAAGTTTTCTTATTCTTTTAGGAAATCATGAGACTTATTTCTGGTAAACAAATACCAGAATATAAACACCATGACCTAGAAACAGGTCTGGTGTTTAACAGTTTCTTTAATGTACTGATGGATGCATGCAGACGGAATTCACACCTTTTTTTTAAAATAATTGCCAGTGAGCTAAAGTGTCGGACGAAGTGTGATGTTTTGCGCTGTGCAAAAACAAATACTTGCCCCACCCAGAAACACTCAGGAGGGCTCTGTCAAGTTTGATTATTGTTACTGAGCTGATAACTTGCAAAAAGGCTTTCCCCTAAGTTCTAAGCACTGTACCCGGTTATACATGTGCTTCATATAAAAAGTGTGGGGGAGGAGAGAGAGAACTCAGTCTACTTGTAAGTGGTTTCAAAATTATTTCAAGCCATGCAATTAATTTTAAGCTTGGGAATTATAAAGTAAGCATCGGGTCAGTACGAATGCAATAAACTGTTGTAGATACTGACTTTAAAATTACCCTTTGATCTGTTTAACAGCCTGGACTTATCTACCTAGAACTTGTCTAACCTGTGTCTTCGCATCAGGGATACTGCTCACTCATGGCTTCCTAAATTTTCTAAGCTCTCTGCATGTGAAAAGGAAAGCATTAGTTAGTTAAAGCTGCGTAGGCTGTGTGTCCTACACCACAAGGAGGATACAGGATGAGAGAAAGTTGTGGCTACAGCGAAATCGAAGCATTAAGGTTTTATCTGTACGCCGGAGCTGGTCTGTACAGCCTGTCACAGCTGCTGCGCAGTGTAAATATTTCACTGTACTCTCCCTTTTTTTTTTTTTTTTTACTGGCACAAACAAAAGATAGAAGTCTGAAAAAACAAATCCTCTCTTTGTTTTCTGGCAGTGGCCTCGTTCACATGGCCCTTTGCCTTTTCATTTCACAGGTGCGCCTGCCATTACACATTTCAGTCCAATATTTGTCACTGTGCTTTTGTCTGTGCTCACTGTGATAAACGTTTGTGACTCAGTGGTAATCAGTGGAGTCTGTCTGGTAATAAAAAGCATGCACTTGTGTGCCTGTACGGGACTCTGTTTGGGGTGTTTGGTCATTAAAGTTCCACAGAGTGACTCAAAAATGTTGGTTCTCTTTCCTTCTTTCTCAGAAGCCCCCCCCCACCCCCATCTCACTTATGGAGCTATTGTGTACAATGGAGAAGGAAGACATGGTAATGGGAAGTTCATTTCCCCTCTCAGCTATATAAAAGAGACTGAAAATAGGATGAAACATGTTGAATAACACGTGCTGGATTTTATGGATGTCTGAAAGTAATAAATACATTTTCTTTGGTCACCTGGAGGTGAAGTGCGTGCATGGTGCCCTGGTCTGCTTAAAGAGGCAGGAAGTTCAGCTGAACTCAGGCACATCATTTATGTGATCATCAACCACACACACCAACTAAAATAGTTCTTAGCAACAGCTGTGATAATTAAGAAAACTATGAGACATGTAAGAGGACATTGTGTCACCCCAGTTAAGCCCAAAATTAAATTAAATCATTACTCCCGTTTAGCTCTACAAGAGTGCTTTGCAAAAGCCCGTGTGTGCATGACAGAGAGGGAGCAATTGCAAGGGTGAGGAATCAGAATCACACTCAGAATACTTTATTAATCCCCGAGGGGAAGTTACTTTTGTTGCAGACACTATGTGTAGTATAGAGAAACAGTCAGGACAATATATATAAATATGAACAATATAAATAAATACAAATACTAGGAAATTAAAAAAAATAGAAGATGAGATCAGAAGATGAGACTGCCCATAGGATGAACTAAACACTAGCAGCAATGGGATATATTGTCACTGGGGGGAGTTGTAAATGGAGCTGAAATGCTGAGACAAACTGCAGGGTATTTTGAGCAGGGATCAAATTATTTTCTGCTTGAAAATGTAACGACCTCTAATGGAAGGCCTGCAAACTTTAAACTAACGCAGTGGCAATGTGCAGAGTTTGCAAAGACAGTAGAAAAGATCTGACTTCACCCAACCCCAAATGACTCTATCTACTACCATGGCGTGCAAGATTTTTTTTAACCCTAGAACACTAATGTCAGGTGATTTTCAGCTAGGAACACATTAGTGTTCTAGGGCTAAGGTGCAAAAGCGATAAGGTTCAAAACACAAACCTATGGTGAGGTTTTGGCACTTATTTCCTTCTGCTTTCAGAAATACATGCTGCATGTGCCTGTATTGTGTAAAAACCACAAAAATAACTTAAATGGCTCACCCTGCCACAGTTTCCTGAGGAAAAGCCCTAGTCTCAGTTTGTAAGTTTCCAAAATGTTTGGCATGTCTTAGTCCACAGGGTTTACTGGCTGCTTACAATAGCACTCTCCAGTGTGGTTTATGTCTTTTCTTTAGCTGGGGTATTTAAATGCATTTAGCTGAATCAGAGTTTTTTTCATATTAGAAACTTTCTTTATCGGCATTAACTGAAATAAGACAAACTTCGTCTGATGCCATTTGCCAACATTAGTCAATATGCTTTCATCTAATAAGTCAACTGGCAACAGATATACAGAGGATGTAGCCTCATCACTGGATTTTCTATCTAACACTAAGACTTTACCACTTTTCACTTTTACAGCTAAATATACTCAGAGTCCAATCAAGTTCTTTCACACCAAACTCATCCAACCATGCCTTTATGGACTTTGCTCTATTCACTGGGGTACCGTTATTCTGGAACAGCAGTGCAGTCAGGCAGGTAATGTTCACCTGGAATTTGCCAAACCCAGACTCATGCATCTGTCTGTCCGATAGAGAAGTGTGATTTGTCCCTCCACAGAACATATTTCCACTGAGTCCAGTGACAGCCTGATTTATTCCACTCCATCCAATGCTTACCATTGCGCTTGAGGATGTAAGGCTTGCATGCAGCTGCTCAGCCATGAAAACCAATGCCATGAAGCTCCTGGCACACAGCTTGTATGCTGATGTTAATGCCATAGGAAGTTTGGAACTCTGCAGTTACTGAGTCAGCAGAGCGTTGGCAACTTTTCTGCACTATTCACTTAATCACTTGGTGACCCCACTCATTAACTTTACATGGTTGGCCACACTGTGGCTTAGTTGTTGTGGTTCCTAAATGCTTCCACTTTGCAATAACACCAATTACAGATGATGGTGGGATATGAAAGACAAAAGAAATTTTACAAACTGATATATTGCAACAGTGGCATTCTATGAGTAGTACCACTCTTGAATTCAGCAAGACCCATGTTTGTAAAGGCAATCTGCACGGCTAGCGGCTTAATTTTATACACCTGTGGGACTGAAAGAAACACCTAAATTCAATGATTAAGAGGCCCAGTACTTTTGTCCAGATAGTTTGTATACTAATGTTAGGATGCAAGGGATAGGGTGAGATGGAGGCAGATGATCTGCTGTGGTGACCCCTAAACGGAGCAAAAAAAGAAGAAGAAGAAGAGAGT
>VUQH01026720.1:5454-24806 GCA_015106775.1 Etroplus canarensis
GGGGGGGGGGTGGGGGGGGGGGGGGGGGTCACAGTTACAAGTATTGGTGTGCAAACTTTGAGCCCATCTGTGACTAAACTGCTTTTTGACACTAATTAGATATGTTGATGTCAATGCAGCTGGGACAAGACCTGAAGGAGCAGAGCTCGGCGCAGACAGGTTGCTGCTGGTGAAAAGAAGTTTGTTGCGACAGTGTGAAGAAGCCAAGCCGGTGTCCTACCCAGCAGAGAATTCTTGTCTCACTAATTGGCTTTGAATCTAGGGTGCAGCGTAAGAGTTGCGCTTTAGCTGTTTGTAAGCAGTGGTGTTTTTGAAAAACCTAGTGTTTGGTGTGACGGAGTATGTTGCAGGGCCCCAAAACAAAGACGTCGCATGCATTATTGTTTTAAAAATGGATTTGTTAGTCTGGCTCACTCACCCATGACTAACTGTTCTCATTTGTTTGTTGGGAATGGCGGCACAAGTCTAGCAACATGGGGATATACTAGCTCCTCAGACAAAAGTACTCCTGCAAGAATATTTCTGTGAAATATTGAAAACAAAACTCCAGAATTTAAAGGCTTGTTTGACCGAGTAATTAAACAAATTAGCCCCATTTAATTAACTGCATTCTACTTACAATGTTTAAAAATATTAATTAAAAAGTTATGAGTTATGATTTAAAAAAAAAACATTAAAAAAATGTGCATGAAGCATTGACTCCAGTGTGGGATTTATACAAGGTTGTGTAATGAGAAGTTTTTCTTCATGGTGAAAACACTGCAGGCTGTAATGATATTAAATAATCTCAATTGGAGCTGCAGAATGTTCTTCAAGCACGTGTGCGCCAAATAACTACATTGATTTCATGATTAGCTACAAGTGTGGATTTAGCTTTCGTCCCCCGACTCTCTGAATAAACCAGATGTACATCCTTGCATCTCTGTAGAGCAATAAGAAAGTCTCTGAACATACCAAGACACCCACAGAATTAGGATCCATTAATCAAACTGAATGAATATGCAACAGGGGCTGCTGGGATGCAGCCTGCTGTCTGTCTGGCTAACAAGGCTGGTATCCTGCAGCTTCCAGCTGAAGGAAAGATATATTTTTTTCAATGGACTGGGCGCTGAGCAGGAGGCGTACTATAGACTGTGCTTTTGCTTTGCATTCTCTCACTTCTTCCATTCTCTGATACTTGCATTTCCTCATTCATGCTCTCACTCCCCAGCAACATCACTGACTATCAGTAGTTATAAAATAGGGACCGTGTTGCTGTTGAGCTGCTGTGCCGTGCAGAAGAACTGTTGCCAAAGCACAACAAAATCCTGGTCTTAAATTTTAAAAAAAAAAGCATTCAAGGGACTAAACAGCAGTATTCAATGACAGAGTCCAAATTTTCTCACATACACCCACAAACGCTTTGATCTCTACTAGCCACATCTGGCTTGTCATTTCCCCCACAGTAAACTTACATTGAAGGGTTGCCATTTTGTAAGGCAGGGACCTTGGGAGAGCAAGTTGCAGAACGGTGTCTCTTTTACAAACAGTTTCAGGTAAAGCTTAATCATATTCATCAGGAAAGGAATTTTAAGGTTAGAACATTCGGAAATAGAACCAAACATATAAAACAGGCCCACTGAACTGCTATTAGTTGATTAGAACCCACAAGATCAGAGGTGCTATTGGATCTTAGACCAGTTTTAACTGCAGTGTGAAGAAAACCATATCGTTCTGAAGAAAAAGCAGAAAATGACTGTCAGTTATTTCATTGTATCTGTTCTTAACTCACTGCAGTCCTTGCTGCAAAAATCTCTAATACCATCATATCCCCTATGATGGTATTAGAGTTTTAACTAAAGCAGTTCATAGGCAAAAATCCACCATATTTTATAATTCCTTTTTGAAACCCTTGCATCAGTTGATCAGCGCAGTCAACTTTTGATAATTTATGCTTAAATGCTGGCTAAGTTATGAGGTTTTATAAAAGAAAAATGCAAAGTGAAGTAAATACTGAAATGGTCTTCATATGTTAAAGCAAAATCATTTTCCTTTTATTCCCTTTCTATTTATAACAATTTTTTCTTGTTTTTCAACAAAAAACACGAGCCATTTCACATGCACTACAGTCTAATGTTGCCTCAGTGAAAGATGGTCAGGCGTCATACTAAGCTCCGTTGCAGCTCTACCTTGAGGCTACATTGTACAGATGATGATTCTGTAGATGCCAGTGACCTTTCTGCTCTTAAAGTGCTAGTTGTCCAGACAAATAACCATCATTCTACATCAGTTACATCTGTTATAGCAATATGAAATCACAAGTGCAATGTTGGGAGGAACACAAAGAGGTCGTCACTGTGTAATCATAAATGTTAGATATGGCTTTAATTGGTGGCATCAGTCAAGGCAGTATTAACCTGGTTAGAGGGAACAATTATAAAACTCTTTCTTCTGGGCTTATTTCGTGCACCAGTCTATAAGGACTCTGTCTCCCGAGTGCTTGGAGGAATTCTCTTTCTCAGCTGCAGGGCTTTTCTGTGTTGAGGGCTCTAAAACCCGTGTTATTGAAAACATTGTTATCTTCGCACTGCCTTTGGAGTGTGAGTTACATGAAAAAACACATAAGCCTGGCTTTCCATGTAAATCACCGAGGATTACATTCAAAGTGACACACGGATGATCAATATGCCCATGTTATCCCCCTACCAAAAATCTCACAACATGGCTTTTGTAAGTTCATCACTTCATATTCTCCAGAAAAAAAATCTGACCTACTTAAAGTTGACTCTATTTTCTCACTGTTTCTGTGAGGAGGAAGAAGGGGAATCTGGGGGTGGGCAACTGCAGAGCTCATCTCCAATGTATTTATGTTTTATATGCAGTCTCAAACTTGTAACTGGCACAATTTTTAGAATATGCACACTCTGCCATTCTTGCATGCCTCCAAATCTTATAAATTGCTGTTAAACCAAATGTTTTGGATTTTTTTTAACCTTAATTATGCAACTCCTTACTTTATAAAAAATGGTTTACTAGATTTACACAGTGTTCATCTAAAGGACCGACGGAACTTGTTACTCTCTAAGAACAATAGTGGCTATGATTCTCTTTGTGGTTAAATGGAGCCAGCAGATTTTGATCTGTGCCATCATTGTTTCATCACATTCGCCAGACAGGCATCCACAGAGTAGAAACAGCAGCAAGCATATGACTGGTGCGCCCATTAGGCTCCTATTCCCCTTGACCGCTGAGACACACCACAGCATGCGGAACAGCTGTCACTGGAGACAAAGATCTTGTCGTAACAGAAGAGCTTTCACAGAAAAAGGAACTATCAGAGTCTGACATGTACCCTTTGGACGTGGCGTTGAAATGCCATCTATTATGATGCTAAATGTCCAGTGTGGATGGTGACTGATTAAGGCAAGACTGCGGGTTGCTGAAATGTACACATTCAGTCCATCAAGTTTTATTGAATCAAATCAAACTACAGTAAAATGAAACCCATTCATATGTCCATACACACACAGAGACATTAATCACTACACCATATCCCACTTATTGTGGCAGATGGAGTGACTCTCACTATTGCCATAGACATCTGCTATAGAGAGGAACTGTGTGCACTGTGTGAAATCTAATGCATCCTCTGGCCCTTATGAATCAGACAGGGAAGAATGTGTTGGTCAGCTGAGACAACAGGTTTTAATCCTGTCCTGCATCATAACCACCACAGGGACGGTGAGCCATCCATCTATTTTATTTTGCCACCACTGTGGATATGATAAAGCCAGAGAAAGACTTAAGGCATTCTGAAACCATGATTTGCCTTTTGATTTCCTGCACTGTATGCAGTACATTTATACTTTGTTGAGTTTTGTCAATCACCTCCTCCCCAAAAATAGTGCAAAATCAAGCACAAGGACTCCACTAACTGGCCTTAAAACAAACCTAATGCAAAGACTAGTAACTGTGCAAATAGGGTGTAAATGAACTGTATGCAAAAAGGACCAACTCAAGTGGCACAAAAAAGTAGAGGATAACATTTATACCACAAAAAGGAGAGGAAAATCCAGACCAGCTTTCTTTTTTGGTGGGAATCTAATATGTAAAGTGGCAAAGTGTAAAGCAGACCACAAATATGCAGCCAAACTATGTTCTCCTTTTACATCTGAACTTTAATCCACTGAAAGCCAGGGCACATAGTTTCTACTCTTTAGTCTGCACTAATTTTACAACAGTGCTTAACAGTCAAATGTCACAGTGCATCATAAACGGTAGCTTACCTCTGCAATCTTAATTTGTATGCAAGACTATTTTCTAAGTGGGCTTGACCAAAACTTGCCACACAGTTTGCATTTTTAATAATCAGTCCACCACTTGGTTTTAAGAGGGGGAAAAAGAGAAATAGTATGTGACCTGTTGAGATGAGGCTCTGCACTTTCCACTTCAGTTCTTCCAAACACATCTGGCTTTTGTACGGATTTGGACTTTCAAGGCTCAGTAGTGGAAAGAACAGTGAATCCAGTTCTTAAACATTTCTTTAGAAAATTGATGGTTTGTAGTCTGTGTAGACGTCATCTGCTCAGGCTGCTGCTCCCTCTACAGGCAACCCACGTTTAACCATCATCCTGATCTTCTGGTCTGGTTCAGTCCATCGTGCCTTATATCTGCTTCTGTCAGTTCCACAGCCAGGAGACCACATTATTCCACCTCCATGAATTTTTGAGCTTCAAGGTTGTTCTGAGTCTAGTCAATGGGAATGACCTCTGGCCAGATGTCAGTTGACCTTAACCTCTTTATGCAGACATTGTCATTCCCTCTGGTGATGCTGCCAAAACAATGCAAGTACACAAAGAACCACAAGTGTTTGTTGGCAAATTTGTGAATTTACAAGGTTCTTTGCTTGTTAGTTAGGAGTGAATGAGCGTATAAGGGCTGTTTCAGTTAAGTCAGACATGACAGTACTGTTTTGGGGCTTAGTACAAATAGACACCACACATTTTGTTCTAGTCATTATTTATAGGAGACATGTGGAAATGGGCGTCCTATATGGGTCTCCTGTGGGGGGGAGTTGTACTGGATGGATAATGTCACGGACCACTACTTAAAGAAAAGAAGGAGAAGGGGATACAAAGGGGGTGGAGGGAATGAAAAGTAGCTAGAGATACAAAGGGACATGAGAAGCTGGACTGCAGATAGGAATCACTAAACTGAAGCATCTGTAGCATCAGTGCAGCTTATGTACTGTACATTTGTGTACTCTCTCTCTTACTCATCAAATACTCTACAGTGCTTAGGTGGCAGATAGTAAATTAAGCAGAACTGTCAGTCACATGCTGTCTCATGCTCATTAACCTCATTGTGCATTAATCGCCCTCTTTAAATAATTGTCTGTTGAATCACTGACAAGGGCATATTACCTGCAGATTGATTTTTTTTAATTAAGCATCTACCCGTAATTAAAGAACTCTGTCTCTATACTGTTCCTTTTATATAATGCACTGTATATATGACTTTATAATGTTCATTTTTGAATCTGACATCAAAGAGCAATTTTTAGTTCTTCTGTTCTCCTCATTTTTTATTCTATACTTTGACACTCATAAGGAAGCCCTGAATACATCATAATGATTGCTAGTAAGTGAAGAAAAATGTGGGTGACAGGCAAGCAAGAAAGCTTTGAAGGCAATATTCGGAGCTATTTTTTTTACTGTGTGTGTGTGTGTGTGTGAGAGAGCGAGAGAGGGAGTATGCATGTGTGCATGTGTATTAGTCCCAAGAGAGGCCACACAGTCGCTATGTGCCTCCCTGTGAGTTCTGAAATGGGGGCGGCATCCATGTACTTGTTCCCTATGCAGATGGGAAAACATCAATCCACAGGTGACACACATGCACATAGGAATGCTGTGCTTTACTGTAGTGGCAGCAGAATTGTAAGGGTGTCTGTGTGCGCGTGTGTGTGGGGTGTGCATACATGTGTGTTAGACACAGTAAGTAGGTCATGCATCCCAGAGTGAGAAAATAGATTCGCATTCAACTTAAATCACAGAAAATGAGTTAGGATTCTTTCACCGCAACAAGAAATGTTTTTTAGTTACCACAAAGGGCAATTGGCATGGTTCATTTTGCAGGCTTTGAGGCTGTGCTTTTGTTTGTGCTCAGATACATGCAGTTTTTGTGTGCATGTTTTTTTTTTTTGTTTTACATGTAGTTATGTTCTAGTTTTGTACATTCTATAAATGAATCTGCTGTTCTGGGCAATGGTTGGAGCTGGTTTTTAGTTTCAAGGGCACAGTTGCAGGTCTTACGGGGGTTCAAGGAAGAGTGAGTATGAAGCTCTGATTGGATCGGCTCCATTTACACACACAAAAAAAACTGCTTTCTGGAAACAGAGATGTACTAGGCTAAGCAGAAGGTACACCGTAGAGTAGAGTTTACCTTTTAAGGCACCGTGGTGATAAAGACTTCGTCATATTGGGCCTGTGTGTGTGTGTGACTCAAACTAGTGTGTTAATACACTGGACTCTGTCCATTTGTTAATGAATGAAGTGTGCTTGTTTTATTAATGGGTAAACCATTTTCTGTCATCTCACAGCAAAAAAAGTTCTGGGTTCGAAGCTGCTGCTCAGCTGAGGCTGTTCTGTGTGGAATTGACATGTTGTACATCTGTGTGTGTTTTCTCCTCGTGGTCTGACTTGCTTAACTGGCAAGCAGTCAAGGGTTCATGCACAGGCTGTCCTGTGACCCTAGTTGGACAAGCAGTTGAGAAAATGGATGATTTATTAATAGTAACATGAGTTCATTCATATGTCAAAGACTAAAACTAAAAAAATCCAGCAGACTATTAAACCATGTTCTAAGTTAACCTTAAAATATGTCATTTACTTTTTCATTTACTAACACTGATTTTTTTTTTTCTTCCTCTTCTTCTTCTTCTTGAAACTAAAGCCTGGAGTAGTACAGTCCCCCTGCCAACCGCATGGTTGTCTGTGTGGAGTTTTGCACATTCTCCTGCTGTTAAGACTTAACTGGTGATTCTAAATAGACTATTGGTTTGTATGTAAAAGTGCATGATTATGAGGATGACAGTTGTCTATTTCTCTGTGGCCCTGTGATAAACTCATGGCACGTCCAGGGTATGCCCAACTTCCTGACCTATGACAGCTAGAACCCTCCACAACCCTTAAGCCCCAAGCTCATGTACACTAAAGTGATTTTGAATCAATGTGAATTTGGTTCATAATGAATCCCAAACATGTGATACGTACTCTGTTATTGAACTGAAGTCGTTGAGTGCCGTAATGATTTGCAGGACTTCGTGAACACCTTGTATTCTCACAGGAATTGGGGCGCCAGTTTTGAAATTTCCAAACCTTTCAATGAAGGGTTTGTAAAACCTTTGCAACATGTCACAACCGTGTCATAGACTGTTGTAGGTGCTTTGTAAATGTTGTAAATGTATCCTAGTCTTACATAACCACATCGGGCTGTTTCTGCAAAATTTTCAGTCAACAAAGTACCATGAATGTTCACAAAGCATTTGTGAGGCAGGTACAAACACTTCACCTCATGAAAGTCATAAATAGCTGGTAACTTGTCATGTGATTTAATAACATTTCTCGTATGTGGGATCGAGGCTTAAGTTGGATAAGCAGCTAAGAAACCAGATGGATGGAAAGTTACAATATGACTTTGCTGAATACCCAGTGGTAATTATTTACTGTTTGATATGCACCCACATTGCCCAGTATCCCCAGCTAATCAACATTTGAAGCTCAAAATTGATTTTGGTATTCAATGACAATCCACTGCTTTCCATTTTACATTAGTCCATAGTTGTAACTAAACCTTGGCTACAACTATGATAATCACTACCATGTCTGAAGCCTATGTGTGTCTTTGAGCAGGACCATCCTGCCCGCATAAGCTGCTATCTGTACATGAAGTTGACACTGAGGCATACACTCCATTTAACACATGCTAAATGTGAAAAGTTTCTATGTATTGCATTTCTGGCTGTAACTTTCTGTCATTTTTGAATAAAATTGAAAATGATGAACAAAACATTATAGCTGCGGCACATTTGGTCATTTCAGCTGAGTGTGGTAAATTATGTGTTTAGTGTGCTGTTGCACCTATAACCACACACAAAACTGATATCACAATGCTCTGATACACTGCCTGGAGTATTCTTCCTTAAATGAGAACTTATGAAGTTAGCAACAACAAGATTTATGGCATCTTAGTGTGAACACCTATGTGGGTAACTGAAGCTGACCTCACTCATAATGCCATTTGGTGCGGTCATTCTTAGTAAGAGAGGTGACACTTATGAGATTAAAGCTGCAGAGGAGTCTGATGGAGCTGATACTGTGTGACTGGAAAGGCAAGCTGTCCAGCTGGGTATGTAGTAATATTCCATACATTCAGGGAAAAGGTTCAAGAGCATGACTCAGATGGTGCTCTCAGATCATCATCATCATCATCATCATCATCATCATCATCATCATCATGTCTTTGTGAAGATTTTTATATTCACAAATATGAGGAAGCTGGTCTGGTCCATATAGTGATTGATTCCCATGAATTTTATTTCTCACCTTGTACAACTGTTAAATTTTCTCTGTCAAAAAAGTTTGTAGCATTGTTAGAAAATGCCTTGAGGCACTGCTGAATTTAGGCAATTTTATGCAGTTGTTTTATGAATTTTACCCAGCAGCTACTTTACCCTAGCAGAGTGTGCTGACTCTGATTTCATTGTAGCAGTATGTGTTCAGCTTGTGTTGAAATGCAGAAAGAAACAACTGTTCACATTTTGTTTTACAGTATAGGTGAGGATTTAAATTAAAGTATATACAACAGCTTCCTGTACATAGCAGTGCTGTGGCAGAAGAGCGGATAACTGAAGAAGAAAGTGTGTGGGAGACTTAAAAACAAATTATTTAGTGGAGAATAAAAGCTTGGTACCTCAGCAATTTCAGGATCGTTCAGTTGAACAGTGAGTTCATTTTACCTCTCAAACTGCTTTTTTGTTTAACAAATGTTATTTAGCTTTTCCTTTTTTGAGTTTTTAGTCTTTAGTGATTGTTAAAGATTAATTTTCATGCAACAGTGTTCCATGCTACAGGCCTATTGAAGTGCTTATTTCATTTTGAATCCATCATTGTCTCTATACGTATACAGCCATATGAAATTAAAAGGTTTTTAGTCAACTCTAAGCAGTCCTCTGAAAAACAAAGTGCACCCTCACTGATTCCATAGGAATTAAGTAAAGTAAGGTGTAGGCAGTGTGACTACCTCTATAAAAGCACTTTTGGTACTTTGCTGCTCTGTAGCAGTCAGGTGTGTGTTGACACAATGTCACATTCTTCCGCGGAGTGGACATCCCAGCAAATTCACCCTAAGCTCAGAATATGCAATGCTAAGAAATTAAAAAAAATTCACACTCTACAGATCTCAGTTAGTCTGTTAAAGTTCATGTAAGTACAGTTAGAAAGAAGACTGAACAAGTATGGTCGTTTGGAAGGGCTGCCAGCAGAAAGCCTCTTCTCACTAAAAAGAACTGCCACAGGACCTGGGCACCTTGCTGTCACTGAGTTGTCCTTCCCTGAAAACCAAAGTATGCTAGAGTCAAATGTGATACTATCTGTCCGACAGCTAAAGCTTGGGTCATGCAGCAGGACAATGATCCCAAGCACACCAGCAAATCTATAACAGAACGGCTGAAAAAGAAAAGAATCAAGGCGTTAACAACGGCTCAGTCAGGTTCCAGAACTCAACCCAATTGAAATGCTGTGGCACAGCTTTAAAAGAGCTGTGCATGAATGAATGCCCGCAAACCTCAAACCTCATCATTGAACTGAAGCAACATTGTAACATAACAACAAGTCATACAGAACATGATTGCTTCAAGTTACTGCTGCTAAAGTTGGTTCTGCTAGCTATTGAATTATGGGGTGCACTTAGTTTTTCCTCGGACTCCACCAGGTCCTGTGGAAACTTTCTTTTTCGCGTGACTGTATTTGTATATGTGGGCTATATGAATAGTTAAACAGTTGCTGGTTTCCTTTACTATTCTTCGTAAAATAAATAAATAAATATATATGTAAACATTAAAAACATTCTCTATTGTGCAAAGTTTTATTTTCTCTGTTCACTGGAAAGAAATGTGTTTAGGAAAATGTGGTGCTTCACTGAAAAAACATTACATGCTTCTCTTTGTCTCCCCAAGTCCATTTAATTAAAAAGAAAATCACTCAGTCTTATTGCTTCCCTTTTGTTCACGTTTGATTCTCTTGTGTTATGATAAATGTTATTTTGAGTGAGTCAATACCTCTGCTGAGAGCCAGATCAGTGAAAATGTTTTGGGGGAGTAAAAAAAATCTTTCTTAGCTTTTATCTATACTGTCCTTTTTGTTCTCAGGCAGACAGGTGTAATTGATTGAGAGCTCAGTGGGCTTGATAGAAACTGCATGTACAGTACTCTGAAGATTACTTTCAAGTAGTAGTGATTGAAGTCAGAGACTGTCTAGACAAACGAAAGTACCATTGTGATGGTTTTATGGTGCGCACCATATCTGTGACATAAAACATGTAAGTACTTCTAGGTTTTGTGACTTCCACTGGGCCACAGATAGCCTTTTGTATCTTCCTTTAGATATAGATACAGCTATTTGGTCCACTGGCAAAGAAAATGTCATGTGGAGCATACAGATTTTGGGTCCCAGCCCATTTCAGCTAGTATCAGCCTTTTAACACCTTAGTTGGACTTAAAGGTCACTTCTCTAACAAATCTCTTCATAAATATTCATCCCTGCTGCTCTTCAATACTTTTCTTAACGAAAGCTTAAGCATTTCGTTTATACCCTCATTTCTCCCTCTTAACTGGAGGAAAGCAGCCTCCTGTTCATATCCTCCTTATTTGTGGCCCTCTGCTCTCAACTCCTCGGCCAGTCGGCTCCTTCAAGGAGGCTGCATTAGCGCCCTCAGAGCATCTTAAAATGCTTGTTTGGTCTTCAGGAAGAGCGAAGTGAAGAAGATGGAGCCGAAAAGCAGGCTTCCGATCTAGTTGGCAAAGAAATCTACTCTAACTCTTCTCTCTGCCCTCAACATTACTTTAGCACCAGCAAACTACCCCCTAATTAGCAAGTAATGTATTATGAATGAACTTCTAATGGATATGTAGAAATAACTACACGGACGTGCATGCGTGGGTGTGAGTTTCTGTGCAGATACTAACTCACTAGTGTTGTATAAACCATGCATGCACTAGCAGCAACATGTGCATGCCCACATCCAGTGCCCGTGTGTTATCATGTCTACATGCATGTGGTTCCAGGCTGTTGCATATCGCCATCAGTGTTAGTATCTGGTGCGGCCCAGCTCATTAAAAGCACCCTGCACTCAAACCACAGGCAAGAACAGAAGAGTAGTGGATAATCTCATGAAAAATGTAGGGGAGCAGCAGCCTTATCTCTCGGGCCCTGTGCTGGGGTGGTTTGTGTGCTGCTCCAGCCCTTTGATGTAGTCCATTGATCTCCCCTTGCTGACATGTTCTCCCAGGCCCATGGCTGTACCAGCCGGAGGGGTGATTAGCCTTATTAGTGTAATGGAGGGGAGTGAAGGGCTTTAGAGGTGGAAAGGATGGAGGAAAGTGTAAGAGGAGGAGGAAAAGAGGGGAGGAGGGATGTTTGGGCATTGCAGGAGATGATCAAGCTGTAGCTCGCAAGATTTTCTGTAATCAACAAGAAGAAGTGAGAGCGGAAGGGAGGAGGCCAGCTGCAGCAATGCGAGTCACTTGGTGACTGGGTTGGGTTAAAGTGCAGCACTGCAGTCCTTTGTTATACTGCATGCCTCACTGCCATTATTTATTGTCTGTCTCAGAGGATGAGTGCTACTGTAGAATGCAGAATTTCGACTTTCAAGGAGGAATCAAGCGGATTTGGCCACATTTATGCTGAAAACCATGAAAAAAAAAATCCCAGAGCTCTGTAGGCTTTGGCTTAGCTGCTAGCTGGTGTTTCTGAGAGCAGCATGCAACAATAGACATTATTTAATACAAGGAGATGGGTCAGCGGCAGGAAAGCCAAAGAATTACATCAGAAGGCCAGTAGGACCGTCGTTACATTAGTGACACTTTGGCAGTGTTGAGACCAGAGAAGGCATGTAGAGATGAATAAACATAAAGCTTTAGTAAAAAAAAAAATCTATATTTTCCAGTAAATTGCTGAAAAGCACTCACTGAAAGTTGGGCCTATTGCAGCAGGATGCCATTAGCTGTTATTTTCAAAAGCTCATTTCTTATAAGAGAGTCTGAATGTGTGCTCTCTCAAGCAAGTGCCCAGATTGAACAAAATTATTTCCTCTGGGCCACAACAAACCACTGACCACTCCTTCTGTATGACTTTCTCATCATTTACTGCACAAGCATGTGGATAATGGCTGTGATTTACTGCCGTGCATACACTAGCAATCTAGACACTGTAGTGAATTCCATTAAAGTGCTTTGGTTACAGTGAGAAAGCTAAGTGGTTCAATATCCCTGCGTTCCAGATACAGTCGAGATGCTTCCCCAGCCGCTGTGAAACCAAACATGTGCCTCGCTGTGGAGAAGTAGTCACAGAGGTAGTGTCACAGGGGAGGGGAGCAGCAGAGGCTTTAAGAGGAGGCTGTTTGTGGCTATGGTGAGAGTAAACAGTGTGGAACTGAAGTTTGACAGACAATCCACAAAGGGGTTATGTCGCCCTTTATTCCTTTCTTTTTTGTCACCTCCTTCTTCCGCCGCAAACTTTTTTTGGTATCTGTTTCGGGTTTGATTGCTTGTGTATGTGTGCAATATTCTAAAAAACAGACATGGGCACACCACAGGGCCAAGAAAAAGATTGGGAAGCACACAGCTCATGTCGGTAAGAGTAAATTCGTCTGTCGCTCACACCTTCATCTTCCTTGCCAAGGTCAGCCTCCAGCTAGATCAGCCTCACAGTCTTGCCTGGCACTGACCTGGCATCTGTGTCCAAACATGTGAATCATTGAACTTGTGTGAACAAAAACTCCAGTAGTGGTAGCGTCAAGATCTGGGTTTACACAGTACTGAGCACTAAAAGCAAAGTCTGTCTGTCCCCTTACTTTTGACAGTTTCAGAATGTCTACAATTGCAGCATAAATAAAAATGAGATTACCCAGAAGCAGAAAGGTGTTACTTTTTAGTTATCTACAACTAAGCAGTAGTAAACACTACTAACTACACGAAGGTAACTTCAGCTGCTCCATTGCATTTTTCTCCAAGGGGTCACCCCACAGCGGATTTACCTGCATCAGTAATTTGGAAGAGGTTTTGCACCGTATGCCCTTCCTGTCGCAACCCTTGATGCTGAGATGGGCATGTATGGACTATACTAATGCTCTAATAATATGACCAACAGACTACTTGTACTGCTAATTGCATTTCACTATATCAGAGTATTAAGCAAGCTTTAGCTACATGGTGATTGGTTGAAGCTCTCAGTTGAATCATAGTAACCTGCTGTCTAACATAATTATGAACTCATTTACAACTTTCCGATCTCTGACTGTCCACTGTAATTTTAGTGACATGGTCTCTGGATTTGGTCATTGTCTTGTAGTTGGAATTTTTAGTCAATATATTAAAGTTTGAGTTTCTATTTTAAGTTTTCTGTTTTAGCATTGAAGTTTCAGATTACTGGTTTTAGCCATCCATCCATTAGTGTGCAGGAGGCCCAGATGGGTTAACGTTTTTATTTCCTTATTATTCTATTGTGGCTTTGTTTCCCTGTTATATTTCTGAGTCTCTGGTTTCTGTTTACTTTGTGTTCTTTTCCAGGGATGAGTTTGGTTCTGGTGCTTTAGTTCATGTATTTGTAGTTGTAGTCTCCTCTTTTTTCTTTTCCCCTGTTTTAGTTTTTTTTTTAATTTTAGCGTTTCTTTTTTCAGTAATGGTTGTTCATTTCTTGTTTTACTCTGACAGTTGTCTCTTGTGTTTTGTTCTGAGCTTCATTTCCTCCTCTGTCTCATTGTCATGATTGTCCTCACCTGTTTCTGGGTACCCTTCTATGTCCAATCCCTAGTTCAGTTCCTGCTTTGTTCCAGTTTATGTTACATTTTGTGAAGTCCTTTTGTCCCAGTGTTTTTGGATTTTTTTATTTTTATTTTTTGGATTTTGTTGTATTTTGGACTTGGAGATCAGCTATTAAAGCTCACTTTATGATATGAATTCTGTTTCCCTCGCTCTGCATTTTGGGTCCTCATCCACACATTCCTTAAACTGTGACATTCAATGGGGGATGTGATTCAGTTTTCGCTAGAGACAAACATATCAACCCAAATTTAACATTTTAAGCCAACATTCATGCTATAGCCATGCCAGCGTGCTGTTTTTCCTGGAATTTTAAGTGTGGATTAGAAAAAAATCACAACAGTTCAGTTTTATCCTCGAGTTGTCATTTAGTAGCCTCAGGGGTGCCAAAAACAAGCTGGCACAGGGCTTTTAAAGTATCCCTCTCATGGTGCACAGCTTTACAATGCCGTTAATCCCACCTGTGGAACAGAGAGGCTAATGTGCCGTTCCTTGTGCGGTGCTCATTCACTGATTGTTTATTTTTTCTAAATGAGACACCAGTGTTTCAACCACAGTGCCAGACCAATCAGCCTACTCAGTGGAGTAGACTCATTTAAAGGTCTGACTGCAGGCAAGAATAATAGCTGCAGCCATATAAGCATTGCTTGCTTCCATTCTGCGGTCACAAACCCACTGTCCCATCAAGATGTTGTCTTTGGGACAACAGAAATATTTTTACTGACATTTTTCAGGGTTTGTTAGCCGAAAGATGTCTTTAATATGTCTTTTAATTGTTATCATCAGTAGTAGTAGTAGTAGCAGTAGTAATAGTGGTAGCAGTAGCTTGTTTATTTTTGAGTAACATACCCGTGTTTTTGTGATTTCTTTTGTATGTTGATGCTATATTAATGCTCATAAATAATATTCATTAAAATTGCTTTGCCTGCTAGAAAAACTGTTTGCAGCCTTAGCATGACTCATTATATGTTCATTTATATATTGCATATAATATTAAAATATTTCATCCTTGTGTGCAACATTACCACCACTTTTTAAAGATTCTAACTTCTAGAATAGGATGTATTTTATTACAAGTAATGATCAGCCCTCTTCTAACTTTTTGTCTGTCTCTGTGTCTGCTTCTTTTTAACAACCACACATTCGCAGATGACACAGTGTGAGAATAATAAGTCTTTTCTCAGTTGTTTTCACTCTCTCTCTTCACAGTTACACCTCTCAACACACACACGCACACACACACACACACACACACACACACACACACACACACACGTCTTGTCACCCATGTTGCTTTATCACCAATAGACCGTGAAGAGAGACCTTTTTTTTTTTTAATGAACAGAGTAAACACTAGCAGGACAACAGTCTGTCTTTGCTGGGGACCTTTTTCTTTTTCCAGCCGGCTGTCGGCCCCTTGCTGTATTACACCTCAATAATCTCAGGTCAATTGCTTTGACCAAAGCACCTGCTGGCTGCAAGATTGGGTGCTATCATTTTAATGGATCGCTTCTCTAGATAGACTAATTATGCCTTACTTCTGACACACTCCACAGAATGAAATTGATTTTTTAAATGGTTAAAGTGTAAGATAAGCAGGAAGTTTAGAGCGATGCCCTTTCTTTCCATTCCTCCTAGAATTTGCATCTGACTGATAGTATAGGGAGTAAATATGTGCTGAACCATGACATCTTGTTTCTTCTCTCACAGCTATTTTCTCATGGTGGCCAGGCTCTTGCTGTGACACAATGACAAGCTGTGTCATGGCCCTGTAGCGGGACACGATTTACACACATACTCATGAGGACACTAACACGCAAATGGCACATATTAAGTGCACGCACACTATGAAACACAGGGCCACCTATAACACACTCTGTTGATAGAGAAATACATAAATACATTATCAGTGTGCGTTTAGTTACTTCTTAGCCCCCAAGCTGAAAACTAGCATCACATACCAGCTTTCATCCACCACACACCCGCAATTGTCTGTGACACAGATTGGGCACCGTGGCAACCACATCTGTCTGCCATCATCAGCTCCACAGTGGGAGGAAGCATGGGTGGTCTTTTGCTATAAATTCAGCTGGTCTGTTCCGCTTCTTCCTCCACTCTTGTCCCTGCTGCATGAGTGCTAGGAGATGTTTCAGTTCAGCAAAGTACACTGTCTCCGCTCAAGAGCACTGACTCATTTGGTTTTAGTGTAAGCTAGTCAGTGCTTGTTGGAACCACTGCAGGGTAACATAAGTTCAAGTGCCATAATTTGTTTTATTTATAAGCATGGCAAATGCATGAGAAGAAGTACTGGTTGTTTGATTTTTAGCAGCACTTCAGCTGTGTTAAGTATCTACTACCAATTCCACTCTTTGTTTTATTTTTATAAGGGGGTTTACTGGATGTCTTTAAGGCAGCACCATCAGTTAACTATAAAAAGACAGAGGTTTGGTTTATGAGACACAATGTTTAATGAATCCTGAAGCCATTTACTTGCTGTCGGGTAGAGAACAGAGTGGGCAGAGTAGGAGAGCTCGCAAGTCTCTCAGAGAAAATTTACTGTTATAGCAGTGAAGACGAACACTGAGGGAGCACCATGTTATGGTAACAGCAGATCATCACTCCACCCTGAAAAATGCTTGAAAATCATCCAGCTGTGGCCCTGTGATTATTTCCATGTCAGAGTTTGCATGATATTGGCTGTATGGTGAATGGTGGCAAACATGGGTTTTTGTGTGGAGAGGAAGAGTTCACATTAAAGAGGAGTCTGTGCTGTGGTGATACAGTCTCATATTGCATTCTGCCTGCATGATCAACTGTCATTCAAGACAGATCAGGAAGACTAATTCAAAGGGCTTATGCACTAAACAGCACTCTGTTTGGTTTTTAGCAGTTTATTTACACTGTGTGCTTGAAATTCTTTTTCATTTTTTCACCAACCTTCAGACTAGAAGTGGGAGCTATTTTTGAGTCAGACAAAATGGTTGTCTTTAGCTATTTTATTTTACTTCCAAAACATTTACTTTTAGAGGAATTAGGTGGAAAATGGTGGTTGCGTTTTAAATTTACACATTTTTAGTCTTAGGCCAATGAGTTGCTTGGTAAAGTTAGGTGTCCCTTCAAGGATACTTTCATCAAACATTAGAAATCAAAGTGGTCCCTCTTTTTATGAGCTGCTGCAGTAACTGCATCGATGCTGTGATGTGTTAACCGTTTATTGCTGCAATAAAGTATGTGAAGAGCATACTGAGTAGTGTTCTCCTTCATCTGGCATATTAATCCAACAGGCTGCCTTCTCAGTACTGTAGCTAAACAAGATTCAGATCAGACACTAGTCCTGCTTGTTTGCCAGATCGCAGAATAGTGCAAGTTAACAAGAACAACAAACATACTCTATATCACATTAACTTTATCCTATTGTTCCTTTGTCACCAGTGGGTAAACGCCAACCCCTAGAGCAATGGTTCTCAACCATTTTTCACATGTGAAATATTTTTAAGCCAGGCGCCTCTAACCAGAGCAAAGCATTTTTGGTTGAAAAAAGACATAAAACACAGCACTGTGGCGTTAGTGTCTGATTTATTAAACTTCATAACTGTGCAAAACATTGCTTATCTTTAGTGGTCTCTTTTGAACTATTCAGAGATTAAAAAAAAGATTCACAAAAGAACTTAAAACTTGTTAACTTAAAGTGCCCTCTTTTGGGATTATAATAAAGATATTTTCTCAAACTGAATTTGTGAACTTCATTTCTATATATACATTTCTATAGAAAATGTTCTCAAAAAATAAGAAATCTTTATACATTTATTAGGAGGCTACTGACCAAGTTATGGACAATATTGGACAATCCTTCACAGCCTCTCCATGACGTGCTGGACAGGCACAGGAGCACGTTCAGCAGCAGACTCGTTCCACCATGATGCATCACAGAACGCCACAGGAAATCATTCCCACCTGTGGACATCAAACTCTACAATTCCTTCCTGTGACACCTTGACTAGTTTATTTTATGGCCACATCTAGTACATACTGTATATATTGTTTAGCTTTGGAGTTATTATGTTACATATTGGAATTTATACAAGCGTGTTTATTTAGTTTAATATTTATTTTCTGCCTTTCAAATTTATATTTATTTATATATAACTGAGCCTCTGTAACACAATGCACAACTGGATTAATAAAGTGTTTTGATTCAGGACTCCGATTAAAGATCAAAAATTAGACTGACATCTTAAAGTTACAAACTGTCAACACAGAAGAATATTGTGGCGTTGAACTGAGCACTTTGCTCTTACTTTTTAAGATGTGCTGGCTTCATGCCACTGTTGGCTAATTTCTCCCCACAGAAGAAAACATTGCCATGGGTGGCTTGCAACTCAATGGTGTAAAGGCTACTGAAGCATATTCTTCTGAATATTGCCAGAGTTTTGCTGGCACTGGTTTCTCCTTATTGGGTACTTGTGCCACCGTGTCTTCAGAATCTGAATCAGAATACTTTATTAATCCCCGGAGGGAAATTACTTTAGCATTGCTGCTACACTTGAACCATGACTCTGTTATTTTAGTTCTCAAGGTAGCAGTTATTTACGCGTACCAGGTTGGGTCAAACCATCCTGTTATGGGGGACACTGGTTTTTGGATTCATGAAATTGAATAGCCTATTCAAAATAAAATTCATTGAAAGAATTTTTGGACCTTTTGGAAAATTTGAATATTTATTAAATAACAATTTTAAAGGATTTTTGAATTGCTGTTACTTTTGAAATACATATTTAAAAAATCTCATGTACCCCCTGGAGTGCCTTCAGGTACTCCCAGGGCTGTGCCTACCCCATTTGAGAACCAGTGCCCTAGAGCTACTTGTTGAGATTTTCGATGTTGTGTTCACCATTATTGTTTCCTTTCCTGGTTTGCACACTTCTTCTTCTTCTTTCGGCTGCTCCCGTTAGGGGTCGCCACAGCGGATCATCTGCCTCCATCTCACCCTATCCCTTGCATCCTCTTCCCTCACACCAACCCTCTGCATGTCCTCCTTCACTACATCCATGAATCTTCTCTGTGGTCTTTCTCTTCTCCTCCTGCCTGGCAGCTCCATCTTCAACATCCTTTGTCCAATATATCCACTATCCCTCCTCTGAACATGTCCAAACCATCTCAGCCTTGCCTCTCTGACTTTGTCTCCGAACTTCTCAACATGAGCTGTCCCTCTGATGTACTCATTCCTAATCCTGTCCATCCTGGACACTCCCAGGGAAAATCTCAACCTCTTCAGTTC
>VUQH01026722.1:0-14806 GCA_015106775.1 Etroplus canarensis
GACACTTAGCTGGACGCTACTGAATGAATTATGTGACTTTTGAAGGCAATTGGTAGCACCAGATCTTATTTAGGGGGTTCGTAGCAAAGGGGGTTATTACATATACATGCACCACTTCTCTTTTTTTTATTTATTAGATTTTTTTAAAAAGTCATTTTAAATTGCCGGCTGTAACACAAAAAAATGAAAAACGTCCAGGGGGAGGGTGAATACTTTTGCAAGCCACTGTACAAACTTTATCTAAACTGATGATCAGATTTTGCTGGAAAGTAGGAGCTGATGTAGAATAGCGAAAAATGATTTTTGGAGAGATAATATTCAATTTTGAATTTTCAACAAAGGTAAGGATTGTTTGAGTCATTTTTGAACTTCTTAAAATAATACATGAAACAAAACTCTGGCCCTCACTGAGCCTGGTTCTGCTGGACGTCACCATTGCTGAATGTGTGTTCGTAACTGCTGGGCTTCGCTCTCTGATATAATGAGGACTTACAATTAACAGCACCTTGAGATGACTGCAGCTGTGAAGCAGCTAAATAAATAAAACAGAACTAAAAATTGAAACTGAGTAATGAAAACTGTTTTTCTAAAAAAATATTTTCTTGCCTCCTCATCTTTTATGTGAAATATTGAAAAACAAAAGCCTGGTACAGGTTTTACATTTTCAAAAGAAATTCTTTTTTTAAACTTAGTTTTGAAAAAGTCGTGGATTCAGAAAGACTGGGAACAGAATGTACAAACTGTGGATTTGCAGAAATCAGCTTTCAAACCCGTCAGACAGAAACAAGCCAGTCTGTGACTACAGACAGCAGGCAGTAAATCTCACTTCAGCTGCCTTATCATATGGTTAGTACACAGAGTTCAAATGAATTACACTAAACCGAATAAAAATGGTTTAATCTTTGAGATGTTTTATTTTACACTTTATATACTTAAAATACACATCAGTACTCAACTAGGTTATGTGCTGCTCTAAGCTCAAGCATTCATTTGTTCACTAATCCTAAACCTTAGTAATAGCTTAATCTAATGCATTCTTCTTCGTACTTAATATACACCCGCCCCCAGATAGGTTTATGTGTGACCTTGAACATGAATGCCACTGGTGGATATTATAATTCAATTCAATTCAATTTTATTTATATAGCATCAAATCACAACAAAAGTCGCCTTGAGCTGCTTCACACTGTAAGGTAAAGACCCTACAGTGTTAGAGAGAAAACCCCAACAGTAAGACCATCCCCTACGAGCGACACTGGGTGACTGTGGGAAGGAAGAACTCCCTTTTAACAGGAAGAGATCTCCAACAGAACCAGGCTCAGGGAGGGGCAGCCATCTGCCTTGACTGGTTGGGGGTGAGGGGAGAGAGAAGAGAGAAAGGAGAGTAAAGAGAGACACAGACTATGGGAGAGAGAAGACAACATTTAATGACATGCAGCAGTAACAAATACATGCATGGGGAGTGAAAAGAGGTAAGTGGCAGTTTCCTCCTGGGATTAATAAAGTATTCTGATTCTAGATGTGATAATGACAAAGTGTACATTTATGACACATAACCCAGAAACATTGTTGCTAAAAAATAATATTCAGTCTTAGCTTTACAAGAATAGAGTTGTACCATTTTAGTTTGGGGTTAGGAAAAACATCTGTCCTTTTTTCTCTTCAGCCAAAAGAAGATGCTAACAAAATTTTTAATTTACCTTGTCGGCTTGTCGGAGACAGTCTATGCGTCTCATTTTGCCTTTCTGGTCAGGGTTTGACAAGACACAGCACGCAGCTTTCTTCCCGGTGATTGACAGGACAAAGTCTTCTCTGCATTCAGGTCTAATGTCCTTTCTGAGCTTAGCCAAGAGGCGGCTAGCCCATTTCTGTTTCACCTAGGAACAGAATAACATTGTAAAAAGAGATTCCAATTAAATGAATAACACTTTATATTAATATATTTAGTTTGTTATTGCAATTTTGGAAAGTATATTTTAATATGAATCTACTGTAAAATACTGATTTTCAGTTTTATTAGTTAACCTCCTTGAAAAAAGAATTGGTTTTTAGAATTAAAAAGTAATGCTTATTGCAGTTATCAACTACACCACTTTGTCATCTCACCTCTGCCTTCTCTCCCAGTAGTTCATCTTTGACAGCTCTCTCTTCTTCTTTAGTCATCCTCTTCTCATGTTTTTTGAAGTACTTCCTTTTCCTGGCCTGGAGGTTGAACCATGTGTAGGCAAAGGCACGAACCTGGGGCAGCAGAGCCTCAATGAACGGATGGAACTCATCCTAGATGTCAGACAGATTAACAAATAATCACACACAATAATCAGTAACCAAACCACTTATGCTGAAACACAATGCTGCAAAACTGACTGGATGCTTCTTCACAGTGCAAATTGATAATGATCCAACTCATACTACAAAAGCAGCCCAAGAGATTTTTAGGCAAAGAAATGGGACATTCTTAAACGGCCAAATCAGTGACCTGATCTCAACACAACAGACCAGCTTTTCAGTTACTGAAGACAAAACTGAAGCCAGAGACCCACAAACACGCAGCAACTGAAAGAGGCTGCAGTAAAACCCCTTTACTTTTGAGCCTCTGAAAGTGGAAGCCTGTGTACAAAAATGGCTGTAATTCAGTTAATGTAACTCTTTTGTGTAAACACCTGGATCGAAGCTGAAAGTCTGCACTTCAAACATATTTTGACTGAATTAAAATCAACTTCGGAGGTAAGATTACCAAAAAAAAAGCATGTCATTGTCCCAAAACTTATGGACCTAACTGTATACTAAGTACCATTAAGAGACAATGTGATACAGTCATGTGCATGCAACAGGTCACTTTACGGTAACATCCCAGAGGCCAAACAGTAGAAGACCCCACAGTCTCCACGGGTGTCATAAGCAACTGAGCTTACAGATCTGATTATTTAATACCCATTGTCGTGGTCCTCAGACTTTTGTGCTTGCATGGACTGCTTTTGAGTTCATTTATCTTTAGTATAGTTTATGGGACAAATCAGTGTTTTGAGCTTTTGTTCTTGTTACATTTTAGTTCTGGCCTCTATTTGCATATTGCTCCTCAGCGTCATCCTCCTGTGTTCTTATTCTCTAAGTTCAGTCTTGTGTTTGTGTTCCTTGCTATGATTATTTCTCACTTCCTGTTTTCTTTTTCTTGATTGTTGCCACCCGTGTTCCTCGCCTTCCTGGTCTTGTCAGCATTTAGTCTGTGTGTGAATATAGTGCTGTTATTTCTTGGCTCCTTGTTGCGTCCTATCTCAGCGTGTGTCCCTGATTTCTAATTCCATGTTTCTGGTTCCACGTTTCTAGTTCCTAGTTTAAAGTTTGCCCGTCTCCTGAGAGTTCTGGATTTTGGACTGAGTCTGAGCCTGTGTTTGAGGTAGCCTCCTTAGCCACTGGCCTACAGTCCATCTCTTATGTTTCTGGTACCAAGTCTATGTCACCTGAGCTTGCACTGCCGCACTTTCTGGGTCCGAGTTTCCCTAAATTTGAGTTTCTTAAGTCTGTGTTTCACAACTCAGAGCAGCTAGCTTTCCCTCTCCCTTCATCCTCTGATTTAGAGCAGCTAGCTCTCTTTAAGATTAAACTGGGAAAGCTAGTTCCTTCTGAGCCTAAGTTATCTAAGCCTGACTTTCCTGTTTATGGGCAGCTAGGTCCCTATATGCTTGAGATTCCAAGTCAGGGCAGCAAGCTAGTCCTCTACTTCCATGTTTGAGCTTCCTGAGCCTGGGGAGCTAGCTATGCTCATCCCCGTGTCTCCCAAGTCTGAGTTTCCCAAGTCTGGTCAACTGGATCCCCCCAGTATTTGAGTTTCCTGAGTGTCATCAGCTAGATCCCACAGGATTTGAGTTTCTCAAGTTTGTTGAACTACTTCCCCTTGTGTCTGTGTCTCAGCAGCCAGCACAGCTAGCTTGCCCGTTGTCTGTGTCTCCTGAGCCTGGCCAACTCGTTTCCCCAGTGCCTGTGGTGCCTAACTCGGTGCCTCAGCTGCTCTGGCATCCTGAGTGACAACATGAGGGGTCCAACTCCATCGGCTTCTGCCTGCTGCACTATCTCTGGGGTGGCTCTTACATCATCACCTGCTTCCATGATGGCCGCCCCAGAGATGGCTCCTTTTCATTGCCAGCCTCTGCCTTGGCCACTTAAGAGGTGGCATCAGCTCCTATGCTGCCAGCCCCCAGGGGTCTTTGTGGACTTTGGACTCCCTGATTCCTTGAGCTCTTCTGTCCCCTCACCCCCAACCGGTCGGGGCGGATGGCTGCCCCTCCCTGAGCCTGGTTCTGTCGGAGGTCTCTTCCTGTTAAAAGGGAGTTTTTCCTTCCCACAGTTGCCGAGTGCTTGCTCAAAACTGATCGTCTGATTGTTGGGGTTTTTTCTCTAACACTGTAGTATCTTTACCTTACAGTGTGAAGCACCTTGAGGCGACTTTTGTTGTGAATTGGCGCTACAGAAATAAAACTGAATTGAATTGAATTGAACTGAATTAAATTCAATTGAATTCAAGTGTTGCCACCTGTGTTCCTCTCCCTCCAGTGCCTTGCAAACAGTTAGTCTGTGTGTGCATGTATCGTCCTGTTATTCCTTGCCTCCGTTTTGGCTTATTTCTATTTAGCTGCGTGTGTCACTGGTTTGTAGTTCTATGTTTTTAGTTCCACGTTCCTAGTACACAATTCACTTGTTTCTTGAGCATGTTGGATTTTGGACGACTCCTGTCCGCCTCCTGAGTCTTGCATTTGGGTCCACCTTCCTCTAAACTCCACACAGCCAACTGTGCCACCTTTACTGATTTCCAATCAATTTTATGTATGAGGAAAAAAGGTAGACCTATACGGGTTTCTAACTGCAATGCAACTGTTTTATTCTGAGTCTGGACAAAATGTAGAAACGGGGCTGAGAAGGACATGCATGTGACTCCTGCGAAACAGGTCCAGCACCATGAATTAAACCAGAAACTTAAGAAAGAGACATAGTACTTAAATGATCCTGAATTTAACCTTATAAGAGAATAAATTTATATTAAGAAACAGCAAAAATGGCATTCATCCTATCCATGGCCCCAAAGAGCCACTCAAAAGCAGAACTAATAAACATACATGTGCTTGAGATGACAATATTAAGGATATCACCTCTCTTTGACATCATCCAACAGTTCAAAAAGCTGTTGTATAGTATTGTATAGCATTTAGAGCCTGAGCTTTTGGCTCACAGAGATCATTTTTACATAGACTGACCTCATTATTTTTACATAACCTAACCCTAACTATTTCACAGTAACAGTATATTTATGGCATTTAATCTACATATTTAAGAAGCAGATTTGAAGTTCTTCACTTCAAACTGATAAAGCTTTTTACATACAGCAATTAAGTACAGTCTTTAGACTGGAATGTGCACAAAAGTAAAAAGTGGCCACTCTTTCCAAAATGTTGGAACAGGGGCTGGAATTACTGGTAAATTTCCACCGAGTGTCTCACAGCTAAACGTAAAATGTGCTTGCTCAGATCTAGGCTGTATGAAGTGTTTTTCACCACTTCTGAAAGGCAGAGTTGTGGATCTACATACTGCTTTAGAACTATTACACCTCTGTAGCTATGATGCAGGTCATCACAGTGAGGGAAAATTATAGAGCAAAATGGTATTCTGAATGTAGATAACGTAAATGTAGCTTTTAAGGGCAACACAAAGGCACATGCATGTTCATTAATATCAACTGATTCGCCTCTTTCAATTAGGTGAGTGGGTGTAGGCGAAGCGAGGCCGTCTACACCCCCTTTCACACAAAAATCACGCCATAATGCTTTTAACAAGATCCTTTGCATTTGCTCATTCATGCTTTACCACTTAAATCTAGGTGTAATGCCACTCTACTGCGTGCTTTCAGATAGCATGCTCAAGGATCAGAGGTGCAACATGCAACACCACAGTGCCAATGTCTGGCGTGATGTACCACAATATGGAGAGGGTTTGAGTGCTCTTTGAAACACTGTGTAAGCAAACAGTTCAACAAGTTATGAATAGCCTTTCCCAATGAAACCTCTCTCAAACAATCCGGGTGTTTCATCATCCACAGGACAACATATAATCAAAACATTCTGAGAAATTTCTGTCAGAGGACAAGGCCAAAATCTAATACTAAACGGCTGTCATCTTCGGGCCTTCAAGTGGCACAGAATTAAAAACAGACCTGATCCTGTGGTGGAAATCACTGTATGGGCTCAGGAACACTTCTGAAAACCATTTTCAGTTATTGATCATTTATAGATCACTGCTGCACCCACAAATGCAAGTTAAAACTCTATCATGCATCAAAAAATGCGTTTGTAATCCACAAAGCAATCCCCCTCTCAGAGCTCATTAAAATGGACTGAGATTTACTGGAAACTGTCCGGTAGCCTGACCAATCAAAATCTCAAATTCTTTATAGAATGGATGTGTGCTCACCAGAATAAAAATGAGATTGAACATCCAGCTTGTTATGAGCACAAAGTTAAAAAACCAGCATCCTTGTTAGTAAGAAGAGGCATTTCTGCACATAGAATTGGTTCTTATCTATAAAGCCTTCATTAATGCTGAATGATACAGGTTTCGGAGCATATGCTGCTATCAAGCAATCAATAAAATGTGTAGTGAATGAAAGTGATCAGGAATGGTAGCCTCAATAAAAGGCCTGTAGTCCACAAAACCCACAAAACTTGGTAATTACAATAAAAAGTTGAAAATCTTGCAAGATGGGCAAAACAGGGGAATCAGTGAATGATTTGTAGCAAGGATAAATATCAGCAATAGCTGTTTGAAGTTTGGAAAGCAGGGACATAACCAAAGAATGGGTTTCCTCCTATCCTATGCTTTGCAAGGCCTTTACTGCAGCTTGTTTATGAGTATTTCTGCATTTACCATTTTTATCCAGCAAGAAAAATACATTAATTTGAGCTGAGATCAGGTGAGCATGTCAGGGGAATTACATACCCTTCTTTAATTTAAAAAAACCCTGTTTTTCTCTCTTAATCTGATACACTACAATATTCATCAAGCTGTGTTTGTCATCAATCAAGATGAGTGCAACTGGAAACCACTTGGTCCGTTCCCATGTGCTACACTCTCTCCACCGAGTGTTTTATATGTGATGGAACAAGCTCCAGATCATGAGCCATTCAAAGTCTTCCCCATCTACTTTACTGCCCATCATTTTGGTAAAGGCTGGTCTTATATTCATCTGTAGAATGCATGCAGTTTCCATTTATACAAGCGTTTTCTCAGAATGTACCAAGCTGGTAATTTAGTTACCTCTACTGTTTCCATACTTACTCTAATTGTTTGCTCTAAATGTTTTGTGTTCTAAGGATGGCCTATTTCACTTGCACTGAGAGCTCCTCCGCCTGCATGTTGTGGTGACCCAGCAACAACTTTAAAATCAAATGCCACAATTGGAATGAACTCCAGACCGTTCAGCTGTTTAATTTCTGAAGCAATAACAAAGAAATAGCCCACACATGTCCATAAAAGAGCATTGGAATGAATGGTCGGTTAAGCCCCTAAAAGAAGAGGGCTGGCTATAAGAAGGATTGTGATGACCAGTTTTGGACATTTTGTAAAAACCAATAATTGGTGGATTAAGACTATAAAAGCAGGATGAATGAATAATGAAGACAACTGTTTGTTGTCACCCCGAAGAGATGTCCAGATGCTTGAAGTCTGTTATGCCTTGCATTAAAAGAACTTGGAGCACTACCAAGGTAGAATAACTGCTTTAATGCAACCGGATATGACTGTGACAACCCATTACCTTGTCACCAACCTAGAGAAACTCAAACACAGAGGACACGGTCAAGACATATGCATCAAGCACTTTACTGAGCATAGTACCCTGTCAAGTTTATTTTAATGCCTCATTAATAACCAGGCGTTTTTGTTAATTCTGTGAGATATTCTGAAATTTAATTTTGGATTAATAAAGCATCTATCGATCTATCTATGGAAAATCAAACATCAAACATCAAAACATCAAACATCAAAAATCAAACATTCTGATTTGATTTTTTATGTATGTATTAGGTTACAGTTAGAACAACATGTATTTAGCTGACATAAAACAGGCATCAGTGCCTTCAGTCAAGTCCACAAGTGTTCGGACAATCACATGTTTTTCTGATTTTGCGTCTGTATCACAGTGGATCAAATCAAAATCAAACAATGAAGATGACTGAAGTGCAGACTTTCAGCTTTAATTCAAGGGGTTTAACAAAAGTATTGCGTTAACTGCTTAGTTAATGGAGATGGCTGGCACAGTGACAGGCCTTTACTGCAGCCACCTTCAGTTGCTACTTGTTAGTGGGTCTCTCTGCCTTCAGTTTTGTTTTCAGTGACTAAAAAGCTGACCTGTTTGGTTGAGATCAGGTGGCTGACTTGGCCACTGAAGAATATACCATTTACCCGGAATCGCTAACACCTCTCAATTTATCCCAACACAAGTGACCTGGTTCCACTGGCAGCCATACATGCCCATGTCAATAAATATACCATGTTTGACAGATGATGTGGTATGCTTCAGACCATGAGCTGTTCCTTTCCATCTCCATACTTCTTTCTTCCCATCATTCTAGTACAAATTCATCTTAGGTTCATCTGTCCAAACTTTTTTTCAGAATTGGGCAGGGTCTTTTGATGTCTTCTGGTAAAATCTAATCTTGTTTTCCTGTTCATGAGTGTAACCAGTGGTTTGTATCTTGTTGTAAACCCTCTGTATTTACATTCATGAAGGTGTCTCTCGTTTGTATACTCTGATGATGATACTACAGCTCGTCAAGGGTGTTTTGACTTGACTAGATGTCATGAAAGGTTTTTTCTTAACCAAGTAAATAATTCTATTCTAATTTAGTTGCCTTTTGTTGTCTTTCAGGCTTTGGTTTTCCAGCCTATTGATGGCCTCCTTCACTTGCATCAACATCTGTTTGGACCTCATGTTGAACATTTTAGTGAACAACCAAACGCAAGTTCAATGGACCCTACATGGTCATGAAACTGTGTGTGCCATTGCTTTTGAGCTTCTGAAATGTAATGCTGTAATTCCTAAACAGTAAATGTAATACTACTACTGAATTCATGTCTAAAATGTGCACTTCAGTCACACCTTGATTGTTTGATTTAATAACAAATCATAAAAGCCAATTGCAAAAATTTTATTAATGTCCAAATACTTATGATATGGGACAAAGTATGTGTCGGCTGTGTTTACAGGAGTAAATATGGATGCTACACATGTCAGCGTGTGAGTAAAATTTCACTTTCTTTCCACTGACTAGCTCCATCAATGCTGCCTGCCATGTTTGTTTTGTGCATTGTTTATATTTGATCTCGCCGCCTCCTCTGCCGCAGACTTAAGATGTCTGTCTCACTTCAGTGACACAAAAGTTGGATGAAAGGTGACATGACTGTTCAGACTGAGGCTGCCATGGAAAATTTCGGATATGCATCCGATCTATGACCACATATGGAAGTGGCCAAAACCTGATTTGAAAAAAATGGATCTGGACTGTTCAGACATAAAAAAATCAGATATGGATCACATATGGGAAAAAAAACCCTGATTTGGGCCACTTTTGCCTGCAGTGGGAACGTGGTGTAAGTCCGGTGCCTTTGTGTTAACGATTCAACAAAACGTGGTTAATTTCCCCGGATGTTTCGCCTTCACAGTCTGACACGCTGAGCTCAATTACACTTTCCCTTTAAGATCTATACCTGCAAGCAAGATTGATGACATCACTTCTGTGATGTCCACAGTCTACTATGATCTGACCTGCTGCTGGAGTTGAACCTCATAAACTTTGAGCAACAGTCACTAAAAAGGGGCACCAAGGACCAGTCCTGTTCTGGGATACTGTACTTATTCCATTATGCTGCTCTGTTTTTCATTTTTTGGCTGCTATAACGCAGTAATTTGCTAATGTTCAGAATAAATAAAGTATTTCTTGTTATTCCTCTTCTAATTAATATTATTAAATTGGCACTGGTGTCAAGCTGGTCAGTTACCAAATTAGTGATTGAAACATCAAGACACACAGTGCAGATACCAGTGCTTATGCAAAGTTGATACATTGCTGAAGTTTTCAAATTCCTAACCACCCCCTTATAATGAAGCTGCTGGTGTTGAGTGATAGAGCTTAAAGTTGCCGTGTTCACATTCTGTGATCTCCAATAATGACTGAAGGGGCGGAAAGTTAAAAAGGCCAGACTTGCTCGGCGCAGTCTTCTGTATGTAAAAGGTAGGTGTATGTAAATGGAGCAACCCCAGCAACCCCAGGAAAGACAGCTAAGTTCAGCATTCATCTCTGCGGCATGTGTGACAGATTGCTCAATGAAGACAGAACTTACCAAACAAAACATGAGACTTTCTCAGCCAAGTCAAACACTTGCTATTGATTTTAAAATGGGTCTGTAGTTGTTATCTTGAGACACAGTTAGTATGGGTAATAACTACTTCGTCAAATGCTCCTAATTGGTGCTTAGACAAGCAGCAGCCATGACTTTATCAGCAGATAGCAAACAAGAAAGCAAATCAAATCTATAGATATCGTTTAAAAACATCTTTTTAAAACTCTCACAGGACTGTCACCAAGTTACCTGTAAAAAGATTTCAGGGCTCAACAGTTGGAGCGTTGAGAAGTTCATGTACAAATAAAAAGATTTACAAAATTCAGCCAAATAAGAATCCATTTTCTTTACTCCTACAAAGAGATTTATGACCGAGCTAGAGCATCTCCTCCCAAACACACAACAGGCTGTAAAGACGTGGCACCATGGTGGGCACAACTCCGAATTAGGGAAATACAGCATTTTTCAGTAGTTAACAACTACCATTTTTGTAGGGTGCATTGACTGGTCAGTAAAACTAGTAAGGCGCTACATACAGTCATGTAAAAAAGAAAGTTTTCACCAGACAATATCTGGTGACAAACTAAGTCCACCTTTACTGTTTCCATAGGAACAAAGAGGGCAAGCAGCAGCTAGGTGCTGCTCATCAAATGCACTGTGAGCACCTCTATAAAGCACAAGTTTTGGCAGTTTGCTGCTCTGGAGCATTCAGGTGTGTGTTACCACAATCTTCCCAGGAGCGGACGCCCCAGTAAATTCACCCCAAGGTCAGATTGTGTAATATTCAGAGAAACTGCAAAAAATGGTCCTTTAAACAGCGCAGACCAAAGAAGATATTTGGCCTTAATGCACATAACCACATTTGGTGAAAACCAAACACAGCATATCAGCAAAAACACCTCAACATATACTGCCAAGCACTGTGGTGGAGGGGTGACAATTTAAGCTTATTTTGCAGCCACACCTTGGACACCTTGCAGTCACTGAGTCAACCATGAACTCCTCCTTAAGATTAAAATATGAGGCCATCTGTTCCACAGCTAAAGATCGGCCAAAACTGGCTAAACAGGAAATGATCCCAAGCACAGCAGCAAATCTACAACAGAATCGCTGAAAAACAAAAGAATCAAGGTGCTGTAATGGCCCAGTCAAAGTCCAGACCTCAACTCTGCTGTGGCAGGACATCTTGAATGAATGTCTGCAAACCTCAATGAACTGAAGCAATGTTGCAAAGAAGAGTGGGCCAAAAATTCCTCCACAATGATGTCAGAGACTTGTAAGAGTCACACAGAAAACAATTACTTCAAATTACTGCTGCCAGAGGTGGTTCTTCAAGCTACGGAATCATCTTCTGCTTCATTTTTCGGATGCTCTTTTTTTGGGGGTCGCCACAGCAGATCATCTGCATCCATCTTTCCCTGTTCCTTGTATCTTCTTATGTCACACCAACCCTCTGCATGTCCTCCTTCAACACATCACCCCTTGTTGCTCAATCTTCAAATCCCTTGGCCCACTATCCACTATCCCTCCTCTGCGCCTGTCCAAACCATCTCAAGGTGTACTTCATGTTTCACATGACTGTATAGAGTCCTGTGAAAATGTTCATTTTTACAGGATTCTAAAACCGTTCAACAAGTCTAAACATGTAAAAGAGTTGGTAATATTTTAAACAGTAGGAAGATTTTCCCACCTCGGACTCCAGGGGAACATTAATAAACACCCTTATGCCATGGGATAATGTAAGTACACTAACCAGCATTACATATAACAGTGGTCTACATTCGCTAACATCAAAATCAAACGACATCCACAGACCCTGATGTTTCTGAGGGAACCACAGATCTGAGGTATGTGGTCAGTTGGTTAACCAGCCTACTAGTGCTAGTTACATTTATAACAGCAGGAGTGGTCCAGGGTTAAGTTAGGCTGGAGCTCCTCCTCTTGACATCTAAATAGGACTTGCTTTTAAGGCCCCTGGTTTGATTCCAGGTGGGGACACAAGCCCCTCTCAGCGTGGAGGGTTGCGCCAGGAAGGGCATCCAGCGTAAAACCTCTGCCAAATTACCAATGCAGATTAATCTGCTGTAGCGACCCCTTGGGGAGGATACAAGGGAGCAGCTGAAGGTACATTTTTTTCAAGTAATTTTACTGTGGTCACATAAATGTAATGTAAACACTCCTCTTTGATTACTGTGGGATCAACATGTGTCAGTTTACACACGAGTGATTTCACTGATATCTTATAATAGCTTTGTTAGGCCACATACTTTACTGTATATCAAACAGGTAAACCTGTTAATATCATGAATTAACTGGGAACAACAGCAAGGCTAAAATTAAAATATCATTTCCTGTGGAGAATACTTTTCTGCCCTTCACGTTAACTTTTATTAATCATTGTGAAGTAACCCTCGACATGTAACAGCTATCAGGATTAGGCTACATGCCATGTCTGCCACTGGGCATGAAGTCTCCTGGGAACATTTAGAAAGAAGATCACACTCATTTTTTACAGACAGCATTAAGAATGTAGCAGAAATGGCAGATAGTTGAAAAAAAAAACTACCTGGCAAAGAAAAATAAATCCTGTTGTCACAAAATACAAAGGCAGTGAAGAGGGAGGCTGACAGGAACCGAAAGTGAAACATCAGCTGATGTAGAATGGTCATTCACTCCACAGACAGATCTCTGGGACCTGACAGGGTTAAAAATCACTGTCTTCTATCCAGATAATGAAGAAAACTGACTGCTGAAATGACTGCTTTTGTTTTTTATGTGGAAGTTTGAATGAGTTAAAAAGTTATCTAAAGTTGCCACTTTAAAGGCAATCATTTTTGTAATAGTAGAATGATGTAAGTATGGACTGTATCCTTTCAAAGCATTGGCGGGCTAATGATGACAAATTACTTTTTAAGTATGAGTATAGACACTGAAGTTACCTCAGTGGGGAGGACGGGGTTTGTTCTATCATTCAAATATCTCTCTGTTTGTTTTGTTTAGTTTTTTCTTTTTAGCAAATGACTTACTCTCAGTTTCTACCTGATGGTGGGATGACCCCCCCCTGAAGGATTTCCATATCAAAAGTGCTTATGAACACTATATGGTTGGTTCATTTTTAAATACCTCTGTTATCACCAATGCTAATCATGAATCTGACAGCCCAAACGCTGCTGTTACAAAACTTAGAAAAACACAGCCACATCTTTGTAAAACCTGTGCCACCAACATCCATACTAACCACACAGAATCAGCAGCAGCACTCTGAAAGTGTGGCAGGATGTGTGTGCGCAGATACACACTAACAGGCGAACACTGAGCTCAGAGGGTGACAGCAGGAAAGTCTGATCACAGTGTCCCATGTCCAGAGCAGTTCCTGCTCAGCAGGTACCTGCTTCTACTCTCCAGAACACCTGCAGCTAAAAGCGTTCAGATGAGGATATCAGTCATGACACAGAGGATCCTGCAGAACAAAGAGAACAGCTTCCTGTACCCACTGAGTACCCACTGTGCACTTTTACCTGAGACAGAGACAGGGAAGAAAACATCATTTTGATGAGCAGAATCACACCAGGCCCTGCGTTAACACAAACATCCCACGGCTGAGGGTTCGATTCCCACCGCGTCGTCACTTTTTCTCAGCGCATTTCTTCACGTTCTTCCCCGCGGATTCGGTTCAGCGACTCTGCGCTTCCTGGGCTGTTAGACCGACACGCTGCCGCGCTAACTCCGCCAACCATGACACCAAACTAAAGTTTAGGCCCCGCAAACACGTCCTCACAGGAGGGAAGCAAAGTTAGCGATCATCGTTGTTCCGAGAATATGGCCGGAGGTTTCACGGAGCGCAGGGGCCGTGTCATTTACAGAGGGAAGGAGCTGAGGGGGCGAAGAATACAGACAGAAATGAAATGACGTTATGAATCCAGCCCATCCCAAAGTATGGGCTTAAAGCTGCAGCCACTGTGTGTGCACTCTGCTGCTGCAACTGATTCATAACACACACACACACTGCTGCTGCAACTGATTCATACCACACACACACACAGCTGCTGCAACTGATTCATACCACACACACACACACGCTGCTGCTGCAACTGATTCATAACACACATACACACACACACACACACTGCTGCTGCTGCAACTGATTCATAACACACATACACACACACACACACACTGCTGCTGCTGCAACTCAAACAAAACACACACACACACACACTCTGCTGCTGCAACTGATTCATAACACACACACACACACACTCTGCTGCTGCAACTGATTCATAACACACACACACACACTCTGCTGCTGCAACTGATTCATAACACACACACACACACACTCTGCTGCTGCAACTGATTCATAACACACACACACACACTCTGCTGCTGCAACTGATTCATAACACACACACACACACACTCC
>VUQH01026728.1:7934-18887 GCA_015106775.1 Etroplus canarensis
TATATATAGCTTATTCTATTTTTGAGGAATAAAAATATGAAAAACAATGACAGAATGCACTTGATGCAAAGAAATGATTATATTGCTTATGTTTCCTGCTGGAATTCTTAAGACTCACTGAATAAAGAATCATATTTTAGTGCTGTCCCTTTTATGTGAAAAAAATTGTTTTGTGTCTCAGAGTTTCTAATCCAATACCATAAAGCTATGTTGCTATTGGATAAATAACTCTACATTTGTACATAGTCTGATAATTGTGCAGGACAAACCACAGAGGGTTTTCTCAACTTTATTTGTTTACACAGACAGGATGAAGAGAGCATTACCTAAACACATTGTTATTTTCGATATACAGATGATACTCTATATGGACACACATATGGGCTATATGAGCCACACATCCTAATCATTGAATTTGTGTGATTCAGTCTCATTGCCACAGGTGTATAAAATCAAGCCTGACTCATGCATTCTGTCTTTACAAACATTTGTGAACTAATGGACTGTTCTAAAGAGCTCACTAAATTGGAGTGTGATACTATAGTAGGATGTCACCATTGCAATGAGCTAGTTCATGAAATACCTTCCCTCCTAGATATTCTACCATCAACTGTTAGTGGTATTATTGCAAATCAGAAGCTTTTAGGAACCACAGCAACTTAGCTATGAAGTGACTGACCACGTAAAACTACAAAACAGCAACACTCGGCTGGCCCAATAACTACTGAGTTCCAAACCTCCAATGGCATTTACAGCAGCACAAAGATTGTGCATCTGCAGCTCATGGCATGAGCTTCCGTGGCTAAGGAGCTGTATCCAAGTCTTACATCACCAAGCACAATCCAAAGTGTAGGATGGAGTAGTGTAAAGCACGCTGCCACAACTCTGGAGCAGTGGAAGCATGTTTTACGGAGTGACTAATCACACTTTTCTATCTGGCAATCTGACCAATGAGTCTGAGCTTGGGGAATACCAGGAGAATGTTACCTGTGGGGCTGGCCTGAGCCCTTTAGTGCCAGTGAACAAAAATCTTAATGTTTCAGAGCTCTGACCTCAACCCAATCAAACACCTCTAGGATGAACTAGAATGGATGAATGGGTATAAATTCCCACATGCACACTCCAAAATCTTGTAGAAGGCCTTTCCAGAACAGTGGAAGTTGTTATAACCATAAAGTGAGGACAAACTTCTTAATGTGCATTTGGATTTAGAATGTGATGTCATAAAAGCTCCTGTTGGTGTAATATGCAAGTGTCTCAATACCTTTGTTCTTATAGTGTGTCATGCAGAGGTGTAATAAATTTAGGCCTGTGTAACACTTTTCATAACATGACTGACTTCATCTTTGGAAGGCCAGTCCCTGCTTTATGGGTTTTCATGTATCTCCCGTGAGGATCTATTTAACTAGATAAGACCAAAAAAAAAAAGTACTAACAGTTGTTTTTGTACCGAGACCTCCAGTGCAATCCTGATTAAGGCAAGAAGGCTGGAAACTGAAACATCACACATGCCACATAAACCTGTTGACAAACCTTCCTTTTGTGTTTCAGCTGCAGAAAGCAGTTTAACTGCTTCATCATGACCAAAAATAATTTCCTACAAACTTCAGCTTGATTATCATATAAGAGTGTAAAATAGTGCTTAGCTCAGAGAGGCCTGTCATGATTACTGCAGCACATATAAAAATGAATCCCTCACATAGCTGTGATGCAGCTTATAAAACACATAAAAAGAAAGCTACAGAGTGATTGCTTTTTAACATGAAACCAGGACTTTTCACGAAACAGTACAGTACCTTTTTAATCAGTTATTCATTTGAAATTCATTCTCAGTCTGGAGATAAATTACATTTCCACTAAAAATCATTAACTGATGGGGAAGTTGCTCATTACTTGACATTACTTGAATTGGCAGATAATATAAAGGCAGTGAAATCCACTGTACAAAGCACAGAGGCCTGACCTTTTGGGTATGTTGCAAAGAAAATGTGCTCAAAAAACATGCAGCCAGAGGTGGAGGAGCGAGGACACTGGGGAAATAAGGTGGAATTTCTCCTGGCTGTGGCGGGAAACGTTGTTGGGCTTGGTAACGTGTGGAGGTTTCCTTACCTCTGTTACAAAAATGGAGGGGGTAAGTGTACAAGAAGCTCACTACACTTATTTAGAATTGACTTAATACATTTGCTTTAAATTTACTAAGCAAAAGTTGCATTTATGCTGTAAGATTTTTTAATTGTATGCAGCGCAAGTACAAATAAACTACAAAAATAATTATATATTGTATGTAAAAAGAAGTTAACGGTTAACCTTTGATTTAATACTGATTAAGCTGAAACCTTTTCAATAATATTATTATTTATAATATTCAAATATAATAAATTGTATGTAGTTGGAAACATTTCAAAAAAGAGGAAATTCCTCAACAGATAGACCTGGTTTATATATCTTTAAATTATGTCTTAATGATGGACACAAAAGCATCAGCCAATCACCGCACTGAAGAAGTTGGAAAATGCAAATATTCAACATTTTTGTTTAAGAGATGACTTTAAAATCTGCAAATCATTATCTCTTCAGATTTGTTATGTCTGGACAGCAGTCCAAAGTCTAATTTTGCTCACTTCTCCATCACCATGTAAGAAATGTTAATCTTCGATACTTGAATTAGCTCAAGAGATAAGTGTAAGTGAGGCCACTTACACTTATTCCATTGAATTCAACAGCATGTAACGTGGGTTGTATTCAGTGGGTGAGAGGGGCGGCAGAAACACTCAGCAGGACAGTCAAAAACTCATGACCACGCTGGTACTGGGAATTCCACAGTGCTTGTCCTTTAATAAACACACTCTTCACCAACCTTACAAAGCCTGGTTGAACGGCTGCTGTCTTATCATACATGAAGCGAGCAGTGTTCATACAACCTTAACATTACTTTGAGCTAGGGAGGTAAAGATATATAGTTCATCTCAGTCCATGTGTCCATATACAAGCAAGCTTCTCCCACACTCTACAGAGGGCAGTGGCGCATACTTGTGACATGACTAAATATTAGATTGTTTTAAAGAGACACCACACAATTGCGACTGTGACAAGCACCAAGTCTTCAGGCAGTTTATTTGCTTGGATCACGATCATTTTGATCAAAATGGACGAAAAATATTATATGACTCAAACTACCTCTTGCATTGGTAATTCAGCTTTCACAAATAAATAAAAATTGTTTAAGTCAGCAGTGAAAATTTCCTTTAACAATTTCCAAATATCTTTTTAATCTAAACTGATATCTATTAACACCAAAACAGCCAACAAACTGGAAACTTCAGAAGTATTTCACTTGGATTCCAAATGTAAAGATGATAAATTAAGCATTTGCAGGGACAGACCAGGAAATACCTCAATTTGATCAATACCTGTGGGACATTTTAAACAACTTCATTCATTTGTGCACTATTGAATCCATATACCTCATGTGAGGTGTTCATTTCAGAGTGTTCCTGTTACCCAGAAACTGCACAACTGCTATGCTTGTTCCATATGTTTCAAATTCAGGTGCATTCTTGGTGCCATATCTGGTATTTGTGGTAACCTGCGGCGTGCCCCTATTCCTCCTCGAGACAACTGTGGGACAGTACACCCAGGAGGGTAGCATCACCTGTTGGAGGAAGCTATGCCCACTGGCAGAAGGTATACAGTTCAGGAGTTTATAGTAACAAGAAAATATTGTATATTCCTTTTCTACAAATGGCCAGTGTAACCCACAGCACTGCAAAAGTGTGTTAGTTGATGCTAAGTCAGTTAAGTAGTTTATTTAAAACAGACACATTACAGAATTTTTTTACAACTAAATATTGGAGATTTCCTACATTAGATTGTATCTTAAAGGTACAATATGTCATATTTCTGCATAATTATCCCAAATCTGTTCAACAGTGTTCAACCAAAAATACCCAATTTTATTTAATGAAGTGTAGCCGATCTGACCTAACACTCCGTGCTGCTACACTCTCTGCATTGTGTAAATGACTAGATGAGCCGACTACTGTTTTGCCAGCTGAGGCAAGTTTATTCTTCAGGCACTATTCAAAGAAAACATTTAGTACAGTGACTTCATAACGTGGGCCTCCACATGCACACCTCTCCTCAGCAGAACCTCAAGCCGACTGACAAAGTGTGCGCTATCACAAAAAAAACCCACCAATCAGTTTACAAAAATACATTAAAAACATAGAAACATGTAATAAATTAAAGTACACTGTGACCCTTCAGCCACAACTCCCTACTGACAAAACTCACTGTCAGGCACACGTTCCAGAAGAATCCATCTCCCTCCCCCCCAGCGACAAGTTTTATATTTTTTTTGCAAATAACAAACTGAAACACAGAACATGAACAACTGTGAACTGTAAGCAAAAAGAATGATAAAATAACAAAAGAAAATACACATAAAAATAAACAGGGTGCTCACATACCTGTTCAAATAAAGAAAACATTTAGTACAGCGACTTTATAACGTGGGTCTCCACATGCACACCTTAACAAGAGAGAGGGAAGAACAGCAGAGTGCATGAGAGACCATCTGCATGACATTGCAGCCTAGCTTAAATTAGGCAATTCAGCACATCGCAATAAAGTGCTGTACAGAAAAACAGAAAAATGAAGACAGAAAAATGATAATTTACAGCAGAACCTCAAGCTGACAGGAAGTGACTTCCACAGGAAATCAAAACCACACAAAAAAAGAAATTAATACACACACACATGAAAAATAACAACAAAGTGCAAACAACAATAAGTAATGGATTTTTGGTGAAATATAAGGCTGTCATTTTAACACACCTGTTACAGAGGGATGTATTCATGTTGGTCAGCTGTAAATTATGTCTTATCCCCTGCCATGCTAACTTCTCACTGCAACTAGCAATGAAGTTCTGGCAGCCTGAAAAAAAGGACTTTATTGTTATGTACTGTTAGAATTTTGGCCACTGACAAAATACATGGCTTGCTTTAATTACCTGCTTTTAACTGTCAGTTTTAAGAAGTTAAATTCTAGTATATTCTATATAGTTTACACGGTACTAATTAGCCAAAATAGCCAGAAAGCTAAATAGCTGTAAACTTAGCCTAGGCCTGTCAAGGCCTTGGAGTCTGCCAGACGTTTTCTTTCTTTCTCTCACCCACCTCGCTGGCTCCTCACTCACTGAGTTTTCCCTCAACTGGCAGCAATCAGCAGACACAATTACTCACCTCCCTCCATAAATTCTCCAGTTCTGCGGTCCACTGTAGCCAGATCATTGAGCTTACTAAGCGGTAACTAGCTGACCAACTAGCTCAGCACCTTGTTTGGCCTTCTACCTCACCTCTTGGACCAGAGGTTTTTTTGTGGAGAAGAAGGAGGCATTGACTACAGGGGTTACAGTAAAGAATGAATACCCATTACTGCTTCTTAGTTTAGCTTTCGAGCCACTTCATGGACCTAAGATTTTTAGTAAATTGGATCTAAGGAATGCAAACCCCTTGGTCAAAATTAGACAGGGGGATGAATGGAAAACAGCCTTTAACACATTTTTTGTAACTCACATTATTGTGTGTCTGCGCCTGAGTCCGACAGTCTGAAATCATGACAAGGACATTATGCTAAACGTGAAAACAGAAGTCCAGCACAGGAGCAAATGGGTGACATCACAGTGGGTACATCCATCTTTTATATACTGTCTTTGTTATCATCAAAATAGCTCACCTTACTTGCAGCTATTTAATTTTATTCATGTGAATAAAACTCTTAACACACTGCTGGATCACAATTTTTTGCCAAACTCAGAAACATTTTCTCCAGCAATGGAGATGAACAGGATGACTCTCATGATCCCATCTTACTGCACTAAAACATTAAACTATAGCTTTGTTTCTGTTTTAATTCAGACATCCTAGGCAGAAGAAATTAAAGTCTAGAGGTGTTTGTAATGTTTGTCTATAAATATGGCCTTTCAGGTATTGGCTATGGTGGACTGCTGATCCTCTTCTACAGCTGTGTGACCTACATCATTATTCTGTCCTGGGCTTTGCTCTACCTCGTGTTCTCCTTCAGCTCTCAGCTCCCCTGGGCCAGCTGCAACAACTATTGGAACACAGGTAAAAACGCAAAGGATGTTTCACTGTGTGTTAGAAATCATGCTCTTTATCTGAGGAGCAGGCAAAAATAATTCTTCAAAATGTCTATAAAAGACAAACTACTTCTCTCATTTCAGAAGGTTTATTGGACTTTCAACTTAACTCATAGCCCAAGCACAGGAGGACCACGTCTGTTTGGTTCAAATAAACCGCCCAAAAATGGATACAGTTTGAACACAGAACAAAGGTTTTATACTTCCAGGCATTCACTTCATCTTAACAGTTGATTGGTCTATTTTGCTGGGGAGGAACTATGGTTTAAACTCAGTCCTCCCTTCGTTGGAGCACGGGCATAGTCCTTGCCCCTTGGCTCAGATTCCTCTCCTCCTCATCCAGACTGCAGAGACAACACCCTAAGATGAACCTGCTTTTTCTTTGTTGAAGTCTACACTGAATCTGCCTTTCTCTATTACTAATTCCACCCATTTTCGGTTTTCCTCCACTGTTAATTTCCCACACCAAGCGCTTTTCCACCCTGGATCTTGGAGGCACCAAATTAGTTTATGAGGATCCTGCCATATATTAGCAGACAGGTTTATGTGCAGGGGAGCAATAAAAGACATCCTGTCTCTCCTGAATGCCCATTTGCACCAGGAGCCCTGAAACCATCACAGCTTTCAACACAGGTCATTACCCTACAGTAACAAGATGTATGTGTGTATGTATATTAATAATGATAATAAGTAAAAAGCATACAAAATGAAAAGAATACTTATATAATTCAAGCATCTATTTAATCACAGTGTAATTAATCTAATTTTATATGAATAACCTAGCACGTAAAGGCATAACTATATAATTCTTAAGAATCAATGAAAGAGACTACAATTGACCTGAGTATAATTCCCAACACATGTCTTAAGGTTGCTATACATTAAAAAGGGCATGCTAATATATATGTGATTAATTGTACGTTCACAATTTTTCCATCTTTGTCACTAACATAGTAAAATTCCCCACAAAACCTGCCATAGCTGTTAGACTATTTAAAGCATTGTCTGTCCACTTTTGTCATCATACTTTCAGATGACTGTGTAGACGTTTCAACAAAAAATGATGCTCTCCATTGGACCAACCAGACTAACTCAACCTCTGCAGCCACAGAATTCTGGGAGTATGTATGTGTAGACAAATTAGACTGTTCTTCACATGTTATGCTACTATGTAGTTGGCATTTAATGCTAAATAAAAAATATTACTATTATATTATAATATTATAAAATAGTATTTTTTGCATCTTTTTACTTATAGACGACGAGTGCTGGCTATCTCAGGAGGCATTGAGGAAATTGGCAGTATCAGGTGGGAGGTACTGTTGTGCCTAATTGCTATGTGGATCATCTGCTACTTTTGTATCTGGAAAGGAGTCAAATCTACAGGAAAGGTATTTTACAGACTGCAGAATTGTAGTAAATACAACCCCAGTTCCAAAAAGGTTTGAGACTCTGTATATATAAATGAAAACACAATGCAGTGATTTGCAAATCTCATAAACCAGTATTTTATTCACATAGAAGAGCATATAAAACATATTAACTGTTGAAAGTGAGACACTTGACTAAGTAATGAAAAATACTAGCTCATCTTGAATTTGATGACAGTGTCACGTCTCAAAAAAGTTGGGACAAGGGCAACAAAAGGCTGGAAAAGTAAGTGACGCTCAAAAGAAACAGCAGGAGGAAGTTGGTCCAACTAATTAGGTTAATTGGCCACAAGCCAGAAATATGATTAGCTAGAAGAAGAGCACCTTAGGGAGGCTGAGTGTCTCAGAAGTAAAGATGGGAGAGATTTAGCAATCTACGACGTACTGCAAATTGTGGAGCAATTTTAGAATATTGTTCCTCAATGTGAAATTGCAAAGACTTTGAATATTCCATCATTTACAGTACATAACATCATCAAAAGGTTTAAAGAATCTGGAGACATCTCTGTGTGTAAGACATCTCTGTGCATAGTAAACCAGGATTGGATTGTGGTGATCTTCAGGTCTTCAGGCAGTACTTGCCAACAGGCATGATTCTGTCATGGAAATCAATACATGGGCTCAGGAATAAGTCCAGAAATCATTGTCTGTGAACACAGTTCACCCACTTTTAATAATTGATGTTTTCAGTCTTCTTTTCTGAGTAAAATATTGGCTTATGAGATTCCCAAATCATTTCATTGTGTGTTTATTTATATTTTACACAGTGCCCCAATCTGTTTGGAACTGGGGTTGTAGCTACATATTCGGTACATGTAAAAAGTACACATACAGTATATTTTAAATGCCCTTAAAGCTTGCTTCATTTATCTTTTTAACATCTAGGTTGTGTATTTCACTGCCACCTTCCCCTATGTGATGTTGTTAATTCTTTTGATTCGTGGCCTCTCTCTTCCTGGTGCATTACAAGGAGTGGTGTATTATCTTCTGCCAGAACCCTCACGACTAACAGACCCTCAGGTACGAGCTCAAGGATGTAACAATGAAGCGTACAGGTGGACAAACATTAGATAGATAGATAGATAGATAGATAGATAGATAGATAGATAGATAGATAGATAGATAGATAGATAGATAGATAGATAGATAGATAGACTAACAAAAATACAAGACACCAACATATCAACATACATGTACATAAGACAATAAGGTAATGGGAAAAATCTAATATCAATCTAATATTACATTAGAAGACCGCCTTTGCTGACGTTACATTCATATTACATTGTTACATTGCTGTCAAACTTTTTTTAATCACGGAATAATGTTATGCTTTGGAACAGGTGTGGATGGAGGCTGGGTCTCAGATCTTCTTCTCGTACAGTGTCGGTGTGGGCTCCTTAACTGTGCTGGGCAGCTACAACAAATACAACAACAATTGCTATAAGTATGTACTTGTAAATGTTTGATTAAGCTTAATATTAAATCCAAGTTAAACACAGGCTTATTAAAATCATCAAATTGCCACATGCCTCTGAAGTCGAAGAGTACGCACGTTGGTTTCATGTGTTGCAGAGACTGTCTGGTGCTGTGTTTGCTGAACAGTGGTACCAGTGTTGTAGCTGGTTTTGCAGTGTTCTCAGTGCTGGGATTCATGGCTCATGAGCAGGGTGTTCCCATTGCAGAAGTGGCCGAGTCAGGTAAAAATCAGAAACATGAAACTCCATCTTTCTGGACTCAGTGGAACATACTTTACAACATTATGGCAAAACATTGCAGTTGATCACAGATTGAGTAACAGAAGAATGAAAATATTATTTTATTTATATTCTTTGTTGGTGCACAAAGCCATAAATACAAGCAAAAAAAAGTGTCACAGTTCAATATCTTAAAAATTTAACTGTTAGACTTAATTTTGAAGCTCAATAATAAATTCTCGAGTTTAAGTCATGATGAGTGACTTCAACAGTTTCTTCCCAAAGTACTTTTGGAAATGTGGGGTGCTGTACACAATCAAGCGCAAACATCTTTCAGTTTCAAGACGGCTTTTAGGTGTGATAGCTGAAACCTTTGCTGCCATCTTGTGGACAGTCAAAGACAGGAAGAAGACAGAAGCACTTCTGAAACTGAGCAGGCACTGGTGGCAGACAAAGCTGTTACATCGCATGCATTCCTGCTGTCATATTCGTGTATTTAGAGATCTATTCTAATCGATTCTGGCTGGCATGTTTGGGGTATGATCTGGGGCTATGTTGAGTGTTTGGATGATTATGTCTATTCTTTTTCCCAAGTGGATAGTTATCAAACTAGAAATAAAAACATTTCAAAAGTCAAATTATTTTCAGCAATAAAGCTTAAATTTTCCATTTTTCTGTAAAATGCAAACACTTTTGTTTTGTTTGTTTGTTTTTTTGTCAATGTTAAGCATGTTTTTCTTTGATTATGACAGAGTTCTATGGTAAGAGGGACAGGCACAAAAAGTTTAAACTTCAGCCTGGACCCTTTCGGTCTTTGTCTTTGATTTGAATTTGAAAGATTGTATTATTTCTTTTCCTGTATTTATCTATTTATTTTGACAACCGAAATAAACTAAATAAATTTAAAAAATAAATATGTGAAGAAATTTCCAGTGCCTTGTTACACATCTCTGTTCTTCCTATTCTTCCACAACCTTCCCAGTTCCCTTTTGAGATAATGAGGAAATTTATGTGTTGCTTAATTTCCACATCATTTGGATACCTACAGTAGTACTTACAGTAGTAAGTTATTGTTGCTAACTTGGAAAAACTACAAAAGCACAGTTTAACAATTTCTGTTGTGCTTCAGGTCCAGGGCTGGCATTCATTGCATACCCTCAGGCTGTAGCCATGATGCCCCTGCCTCAACTGTGGTCCATCTGTTTCTTTGTCATGCTCATTCTCTTGGGTCTGGATACGCAAGTAAGATGCATATCTAGGTGAACTTACTTTGGCTGATTATGCATTTATGCTTAGAAATGTAAATAGTGTTTTTTCATTCTTTTAATAGTTTGTGGTCATGGAGGTGGTGGTGACATCTGTCATAGATCTGTTTCCTAAAGTAATGCGCAGGGCAGGCCGAAGGAAGATGTTTCTCTTCCTCTACTGCGTAATATGCTTCTTATCTCAGCTTGTCATGATCACTGAGGTCAGTAGGTCATGTATTGCTGCTGAAAATGGTGTGAATAGAGCTTTGTGTGTACGTGTGTGTGTGTGTGTGTGTGTGTGTGTGTGTGTGTGTGTGTGTGTGTGTGTGTGTGTGTATGTAGGTGTGTGTGCGTGTGTGTGTGCACATGTGTGTATCTGTGTGTCTGAAAAAAAAATTGAAACACTGAACACTGTTTA
>VUQH01026730.1:0-10666 GCA_015106775.1 Etroplus canarensis
AGTAGGGAGGAGGTGGAAGAGAGCCTGGAGAGGTGGAGGTATGCACTGGAGAGAAGTGGAATGAAAGTCAGTAGAAGCAAGAGAGAGTACATGTGCATAAATGAGAGGGAGGTAGGTGGAATGGTGAAGAAGCAAAGAGTAGAGGTGGTGAAGGTGGATGAGTGTCAGGGGTGCTCTGTGACAGAAGGATAGCAGCAAGAGTGAAAGGGAAGATTTACAAGACGTATGTATGGTTTGGAGACGGTGGCACTGACAAAAAGACAGGAGGCAGAGCTGGAGGTGGCAGAATTGAAGATGTTGAGATTTTCGCTGGGAGTGACCAGCCTGGACAGGATTAGAAATGAAGACATCAGTGGGACAAAACAAGCTGAGAAGTTTGGAGACAAAGTCAGAGAAGCAAGGCTGAGATGGTTTGGACATGTTCAGAGGAGGGATAGTGGATATATTGGACAAAGGATGTTGAGGGTGGAGCTGCCAGGCAGGAGGAGAAGAGGAAGACCACAGAGAAGATTCATGGATGTAGTACAAGAGGACATGGAGAGGGTTGGTGTGAGGCAAGAGGATTCAAAGAATAGGGTGAGATGGAGGCAGATGATCCGCCGTGGCGACCCCTAACGTGAGCATCCGAAAGAAGACATTGCATTACCAGCAACGCCATCAGATGTGAAATGTTTTATTAGAGTTTTGGCAGCTCAGTGATTGCCATCACTCCCAACCCTTGCTGACCAACTTTGCTGCTTCCTTGTGGGAGTAAGAAGTCAAAAGAGTTTTGATATTATACAGCAACACTGTAATTTGTATGGCACGGTCTCAGTAAAGGGGTGCTTCCCCCTTGACATCAAAGATCTTGGCTTGTATAACAAAAAGGATTGCACAACACAAAAACAAAAATTAAATCTTTGGTACATATTTTGCAAATCAAATGTATTGTAGAGGATTTACGACCAGATTGATTAATTCTTTTTCATGTTTAATTGTTGAGTTTTTGATTTTATTTTGTTCTTAATGTATTTATGTTTTCTGCGTTTTAATGACTGTAGCTTTTATTTTGCTGCTGTCTTGGTTAGGTCTCCCTTGCAAAAGAGATTCTGAATCTCTTTTACCTGGTTAAATATGGGTTGAATAAAAGATAAATAAATAAATACACAACCACAGTGCCTTAGTACAGGCTGATTAGCCAGCTTGTTGTGGATTTCAATTTTTTTCTCATTAAGGATCTACACATTGATCTTCTGCGAAACCCGCTAATATTTACTGACCTTGTTAGTGAAACAGCTCTCAGTGGAGAAGTCAGCACTGTGGGCAATCACGTTCTCACTGGGGAGTACTGCAAAAGCCACAATCTGGACCTCTGGTGCCATCTCAGGAGAAACTTTAAATTTAAAGGACACGGCGCCCTCATTCACTGAAAACACAGATCAAGAGTCAGCATCCACATGTACTTCCACAGAGCAATAAGGCAGCCCCAAAATAACAGCTGGGGAAATTTAAAGGGTAATATTACAATGAAATTCCCTGAACTCACGATAAGAGCCAGACATTACACACCTGACTGAGATCTCACATGAATTTCTGTATGTTTTTGCTCAGAAATGGCTCCTCTGGCCAAGACCTGGAGAATTTAGGAGAAAATGACTCAAAGAAGAAGGAGTAAGTAAAACGTCAATGGCACTACCTTAAAAGTGAGAATGCCTACAAGTCAGCTAAATGATATTAAGGCTAGTTTAAACACATTTTTCTAAGGATGAGGAAAACATAGCTCACCAAACACATTAGGTCCACAGAGGCTTGGGCTTCTCCTGTTATAATGTACTGGACAGAGATTTCCACTTCTGTGTCACAGGGAAGTGGTTTATCCTTCTTCTTCACCTCCAGGAAGCTGACTGTTTTATCGCTAGGAGAAGAAGGTTGTGACATGGATAGTGTGATATGTCCCCTCTCATAGTAAGGAGCTCTAAATGGAGTGTAATCCAGTGTTGGTGTCAGGCTTGCCTGATTGCAGAAAAGAAGCATAAATTAACTGATGTAAAAGAAAACACTAGCAAATGAGCTTAGTTGTATAAGCAAGCCAAATGAGCAAATTAACCTTGAACAACTGCAACATATTAAAGGATGTTTTAGGTTTAGCTGTCCATGTCCTTTATGGGTTCATGAGGGCTTATAGACTTTAAACTTACATAGAGTTCGATGTCCCCTTTTAGATCAGCAGTGTAAAGTGTGAACGAGGCAACACCCATTCTGTCAGTTGTTACATTTTGCAGTGAGCGTGGTGACCAAAGGCTTCCTATAAACAGGTAAACCATTTTGTTTGGAATGGGTGCGTCATTGTAGTGAAGTGCTTGAACCTGTTGAAAACATAAAGCTGAATCACTGAAAAGCCACGCAATTTAAGCTGCACACTGTATTAATATCCATTTTAAAAAATATGAAGGTAATATTTTGCACTTACGCTTCCTTTCACATTTGTTCCCTGTTGATAAATACTGGGCGTGTCAATGAAAGACACTTTTCCAAGGACATATGAAATCCTTATTTTCTGCTCTCGTGACAGTGAAACACCTGAATATGAAAAGGCTCCGCATTATAAAAAATGTGCATGAAAGGTTTTTTCCAGATACACAAAACTGCATCATTATAATGAACTAACTATAAATATAATAATAAGTCTTGCCTGTTCCCTCCTCTTCCATTTCAGCGCTAACTGTCAGTTCGTCTAGCGCTGCTATTGAATCAGTTTTAGTGAAAGTTGACATCTGGATGCTAAAAGTCACGCATCCTGTCTTGTCTGCCTAGAAGAACAATAAAACATTTCAGATGTTAACATTTGTGTGATGTCATCAACAGCCATGATGACATACAAACACCTCAGGCCAACTGTCAAGCACGGATTGTGGCTTGTTTTGCAGCCACAAGACCTGGGCACCTTGCAATCATTGAGTTGTCCATGAACTATCTCTACATACCAAAGTAGTCTGGAATCAAATACGAAGCTATATGTGTGACAGCTACAGCTTGGCTGAAATTGGGTTATGCAACAAGACAATGAGCTCAATGAACTGAAGTAGCGTTGTAAAAAAGAGTGGGACAAAATTACTCCGCAATGATGTGAGTGACAAAGTTAAAATATGGACTGGTACTTACGTAGCACGTTTCTACCCTAACTGAGCACTCAAAGCACCTTTTACTACAAGCCTCATTCACCCATTCATTCATGCAGCGCTTTATTCTATGCCTTAAGTGCATTTAACTATCACAATTTGGGGTTCAGTGTCTTGCCCAAGGCCACTTCGGCATGTAGACTCGAGAAGTCAGGGATCGAACTGCCAACCTTCGTGTTGAAAGACGACCAGCTCTACCTCCTGAGCCACAGCCACCCTCTCAAAGGTATACAAAGGTATACAGGTATAGCTGATAAAGGTGGTTCTACAAGCTACTGAAGCATGGGGTGTACTTAGTTTTCCACATGACTGAATTGAGTTCTTCAAAAACTTTCTTTTCGCAGGACTGTAAGTTCCATTCCTGTAAAAAATGAGTAAACGAGGAGTACAATGACTCAACAAATTAGACACACACTAGGAGCAAATACAATAAGTCATTCTTATTTTCTGTGCTCTATATGGGACATAACATGAACCTGAAAACATCAGCACTGTATTTAAGTACTACAGTGCTTTGGTGCAAGATCAGAGGACCCTTTATATTCTGCAGTCACAGGTTATAATGACTATAGGCACTAAGAACTTTTGTCGTCCCTGTGGGCTCTATGGCACAACTTGTACAACACTAACTCTAACCCTGTTCTATAAATCTTGTTTTGAAGATCCTTCTTTTAAGTTTCTTCGTCAATCAAATAAATAGATAAATAAACAAACAAACAGTCTAACCAGCATGCACAAATGTGTTTTTATTATAGCACAATTATTGTTATGTAATTATTATAATCTTTTTTTCTTTAAAAATTCCCTCAAAAAAGCCCTTTTTTTCTTGTCTTCAAACATTAAGGTTAGGGCCATCACGGATGATGACTGAATAATTTTCAGCCCTGGTTGAAAGCTCTGTGTCCACCTGTAAGGGATGGTTCAGAAAAAGATTTTTTGAGCTCAAGGTAACAGGAAAACCCCAACATGATCAAAATCACCAGAAGAAAAAGAAAAATATTATCACATTTAAAAGGCTGGGACCACAGAATTTAGGTATCTTCACAAGCGTCACGATTTTACTTCTGTGAATCTAAGCCATTCATACATTTTGACTGATAAAATCCTAATTTTAAAAGTCACCAGCAACTTAAGCTATTTCCCTCTGAAACGTGGAAGCAAACACAGTGATTATTATGCAGCCACCCAATGTAAAGCTTATACCACAGCTGCCTCTAAAGTAACAGCATTGGTCTTTCAGATGCTCCTGTTAGGGGTCAACACAGCAGATCATCTCCACCTCCACCTTCACCTCTATCTCACCCTATCCTCTTCCCTTGCAACAACTGTTTGCATGTCCTCCTTCACTACATCCATGAACTTTCTCTGTGGTCTTCCTCGTCTCCTGCTTGGCAGCTTCGTCTTCAACATCCTATGTCCAATATATCCACTATCCCTCCTCTGAACATGTCCAAACCATCTTTATCTCCAGACGTCTCAACATGAGCTGTCCCTCTGACGGACTCATTTCTAATCCTGTGCATCCTGGTCACTCCCAGGGAAAATCTCAACATCTTCAATTCTGCCACCTCCAGCTCCACCTCCTGTCTTTTTGTCAGCGCCACCATCTCCAAACCATACATCATAGCAGGTCTCACTACTCTCTTGAAAACCTTCCCTTTCACTCTTTCTGCTATCCTTCTGTCACAAAGCACCCCTAAGACTCATCTACGCTCTCGTCTGTTACTTCAAATAGTTGATTCCAAGTATTTAAACTAATGTAATTTCACTAACTCTATTCCTTGCACTTTCAACGTTCCACCTGCCTCCCTCTCATTTATGCACATGTACTTTTGTCTTGCTCCTGCTGACTTTCATTCCTTTTTTCTCCAGTGCATACCTCCATCTCTTCAAGCTTTCTTCCACCTCCTCCCTACTCTCACTACATATCACAATCTCTCTCAGTGCAAACATTGCATCCAATTTAACAGCATTGGTAGTTACCAAAATCATTTTTTATGTTTCTATAATGGTTAACCATACCAGTTTGTCGAAGCTCTTTAAACAAAATTATATTTTTAATTCTAAAATATAATTATTATTGTTACCCATGAATATGCATTCCTGAACAGAAAAAATAGTTTTGCAGTTGAATGTTATGCTTGATGAATTTCTGACTTATCACAGAAGGCCAGTGAGCTGGCTCACATTTGGATATAAAAAAGTGAATTCAGTTTGAAATTCCTCATTTCTGTTTAAAATGGTAAAAAGTAGAGAATTCACTGAAAAAGAGTCTGCATTAAAGCACTTCATGATGCTGTATTGTCTTTCTTGTTATTATGACAAGTGGTCTAATAAACTTCTTAAGCACTTTAAATTATCAAAAAACTGAAAAGCATCAAGAAATGACAAAAATATGAACTATGGACTATGTGGTTTGGGAGTCTGTTACTGTTTTGTTTGGGGTACGCCCCTCCAAGAGTCCACCAAATACTCATTTGATCACATTTTAATGTATAAATTGTGCATGTAGGGGTGAATACTGCACTGAAATAATTTCTCAATTTCATATGCCTGCCTGCCTGAACTAAAAACATATGTTGGAGCCCCAAAAAATATTTTAGCCTTATAATGTGTACGTATTTAAGCTGTTTGTTATATGTTTGCTGTGTTTAACTTTTCTAAACTGCTGTAACAAAAGAATTTCTAACTTTGGGAAAGTCATAAAAAGTATCTTCTCTTAAAGAACAAAATGTAGTCTAAATGAACCTACCAGCATTACTAATAGGTGAATTTAAAATCTTTTACCACATGTAAGTACTTTGTAGTTATTTTTTAACTTTTCATTTTGATTGCAACTAACAATATTTTGTTGAATTTATGGAGTCATAGACCAATCATAACTAAAACTGTTTTATTGTTATTACTATCAAAATGGAACAATTGTGAAGTGGAGGAAAAATATATTGAAATGTTTAGGCGTACTTTAAAACAAAGAGTCCAAAGCTACATTCACACTGCAGGCAAAAGTGGCCCAAATCTGACTTTTTTTGCCCATATGTGACCCTAATCTGATATGTGTGACAGTCTGAACAGTGGCCTAAATCCAGTTTTCTTAAATTGGATTTATATATGTTGTCCTAAATCAGATATGTAGCCAATGTTTTTCAAAGTGACCTCAGTCTGAACAGTCATGCTGCATTTCATCCAACTTTTACCTCACTGAATTGAATTCAGTGCACCAGAGGAGGTGAGACACGGCAAAATCAATATGTAGACAATGGACGAAAATATGACTGACAGCGTTGATCGAGCTACTTAGTGGAAACAAAGTGAGGTTTTACTCACACGCTGACATGTGTAGCGTCCGTACTTGCTTCTGTAAACACAGCTTGCTGCATTAGACATCTCATTTTCTTCTGCTCATGCATGTCCCCTGAGGGCCATAGATTGTTCACCCTACAGTCTGATGGCGGTCCCATTTAAATTACAATGTGAACAACCACACAAAACAATCAGATCTCAGCAAAAAAAATCTGAATTGAGCATTAAGACCTGGAACATTAAGCTCTGAAGGCCACTATGACTCCTACCTGTGTCGTGCAAATAAATCATTTTAAAAGAAGCCAACTTTGGTTATACATAAATACAAATCAGCAGCCTAATAACTTTAAATATAGCAAAAGTAAACAAAACAATAGGAGAGATTCCGTTTTATTTTGGGCACATCAAGCATACCAGTAAAATTAAAGCATTGGTGGTGAAAGCTCACTCAGTTCTCTATATACATACTAGCCACAGCAATTCTCAAGCCCGAATCAAGCCTCAGCATGAATAACAAGATCATTTTCATGTTCATGTAGTTTTTTGTCAAAGCCACAAGGAGCCATTAGTGAACAAAAAACATCATGGAGCCCAAGGATCACATCAGGCAGGTCAGGAATAAGGTTGTGAAGTTTAAAGCAGGGTTAGATTATCAAAAATATCCCAAGCTTTGAACATCCCACAGAGCTCTGTTCAGTGCATCATCTGAAAATGGAAAGAGTATGGTACAACTGCAAGCCTACCAAGACATGGCCGTCCACCTCAACTGACATGCTGGAGGAGCTGCAGAGATCCGCTGCTCATGTGGGACAATCTGTCCACAGGACAGCTCTTAGTTATGCACTCCACAAATCTGGTCTTAATGGAGAGTGGCAAGAAGAAAGCCATTTTTGCAAGAAGGCCATAAGAAGTCGTGTTTGCAGTTTGCCACAAGCCATGTGGCAAACTGAACTTTCTGGCATCCAATCTGACTGAGCTTGAGCTATTTTGCAAAGAAGACAAAAACTGTCATTATGTAGAGGTGCAAAGCTGGTAGAGACATACCCCCAAAAGACTTGCAGCTGTAACTGTAGGAAAGGGTGATTCTCCAAAGCATCGACTCAGGGGACAAAATACATATGTAAGCCACAATTTTCAGATTTTTATTTGTAAAAAAAAAAAATGAAATGAAAACTGTAATCATTTTGCTTCCATTTCATAAGTATGCACTACTTTGTGTTGGTCTACCACATAATATCCTAATAAAAGATAGCTATGTTTGTGGTTGTACTGTGACAAAATGTGGAAAAGTTCAAGAGGTATATATACTTTTGCAAAGCACTGTACATTTTGTAGGGGCATAGAGTCTGCCTGTATATGGACTTTGTTTCAGCTAGAGATGAGACTGTAAATATAGAAACTTTACCTCCTTTGTCTCCTTGTAACAGATGGGATCTTCAACTCTGATCTCAGGGGACATGTCAATATGGCCCATAAAAGGTCGGCATACATCAATTGTGAGACTTCCGGGCACCGGCTGATCAAATGTGTACCTGATTAGATTGGAAAATACAATAATAAAAAACTCACTACTCATTCACTCATCAAATTGGACATCTGTCATGAAAAGGGCTTTTACTTACATTGAACATACTTTGGCCTTGAATTTATTGAGTCCAACACTCACTTCTTCAGGAACATTTATAGTTACATCGAATCTGGGTAAAACTGCAAACAAGATAGGCATTTTAGCATTTGCACTGCATTGCAAATAGAAAGAAACAGAATATAGGAACAGCCAAAACTTACCATACTTCTCCACCTTGAAGCTGTGATATACTTTGTCTTCACCCATGGTCACAATGATTTTGTATATTCCCTCACGGGCCTCAGAGCTCAAGGAATAAAAAAGCTCCAATATTTCTTTGTCTGAATTTTTTTTGAGCCACTGTCCAATCATGTTTGTGTCTGGATCCTTTTAAATACAATAAAATTTGAAGGAAGAGACATTTATGACACACACAGGCTGATGCTTGCCATTCTTTCAATTAAGGTAATGATCTGTAAATGACTTGTTAAATCAGAATCAGTCAATCAGAATCAGATTCCTTTATTAATATCAGGGGGAAAATTGCTGTGTAGTATCAAATTATAAAAAAATGTAAAATACCCTTCACTTAATGAAATATCTGTAAGTATTTAAACAAATTTAAAAAAATAATAAATTTTAAAAATCATAGCTTTTGCACTTTATCTGTGGCTGAGATAAGCTTGGTGTGTTCAGGAGCTTAATATCCTGCATTTTAAAAAGAAAAGAAATATGCAAATATTTTCTTACCTCAATTTCTATGACATCATACTGCAGCAAAAGAAGGGGAACAAGGAGATTTGTCAAAGAACACAATGGTGTAATGTTGTTCTGATTACACAGTGTCCAAATTATTATTACTTTTTTCTGTTTGTGAAATCAGAAGTGAGGAGCAGTCTGTTTTTTAACAATACATTTACTATAGTCTCACACAGTCAATGTATGGGTATAAATGCAATTCAGAATGAACTGCAGTGTTCTGCTAGTGTTTTGTATTCTTTTTACTTATCCGTTTAAAAGCAATATTATTATTAAAAATAGTAAAAATATGTTTTAAATAAATGAACAAATGCTTTAATGTAATGTTACTAAGGTTAGCCGTGTGATGGACTTGTGATCAGTCCAGAGTGTAGCCTGGCTTTTACAGTGGGGATAGCAGCAAATAAACTATAACTACATTAAACATGTGCATTGTAAGATTAAGAGCACACTGGGCCAATGGCATTGGTCCAGGCAATCATATTTTTTTAGACACGCCCCTGGTTAAAGCACCCATATTTATTTCATTGAAGGCGGCTGCTTTAACCTGGGGCAATGTAACTACATTAGCTGTGCCAATCCCATTCACTGTACACACATTCTAAATGACAGAAATAATACTGTTTTTAAATGGAATTTTAAAAAAATTTGAGACAGACTCTCACCAGCTGACTTGCAGGTCTCAACTTGGTGTCCAGTGTGACAACTCTGAAATGACCTTTGAGAGAGAGATTGCATGATTTCAGAGACTGCATGAAAATTGAGCAAAAGCAGTGTCAAAACCCCTGACAGAGTGCAAACAACATATTCTGTCCACTCGGAAACATCAAATGTAGCACAGAAACAATTGCTCATACTTACACTTTTGACCAGGGAGATAGATAGGTTTATCTGTTTGGATGAATGTCTTGGGCTTATAGACTTTGACCAGAACTTTTCTGGTTTCTTTCGAGTGAAAGTTGTTGCCGTCTACATGCACCACAAAATCCATCAACTCTTCATTTGTCACCATTGGTACCTGGAACAGTAGGATATTTTAGACAATAATCATTAGAGCTATTCATTCCAAAAAGAAAAAGGAAAAAGGTATGCTGTACATAAAAGCATTATTTTAGAAAATCTGAAAATTACCAGTTTAACCTCTGAACAACCACTAGTCCACAGTTCAATTCAATTCAATTTTATTTATATAGCACCAATTCACAACAAAAGTCACCACAAGGTGCTTCACACTGTAAAGACCCTACAGTACTAGAGAGAAAACCCCAACAATAAAAAACATCCCCTATGAGCAAGTACATGGCGACGGTGGGAAGAAAGATCTCCCTTTTAACAGGAAGAGACCTCCAACAGACCCAGGCTCAGGGAGGGGCAGCCATCTGCCTCGACCGGTTGGGGGTGAGGGAAGAGAGAAGAGGCTATGGGAGAGAGAAGACATCATTTAATGACATGCAGCAGTAACAAATATATGCATGGGGAGTGAAAAGAGGTGGGTGGAGAAGAAATGCCCAGCACATCATAAGAAGCCCCCCAGCAGCCTAAACCTATTGCAGCATAACTAAGCCCTAACTATAAGCTTTATGAAAAAGGAAAGTTTGAAGCCTGATCTTAAAAGTAGAGAGGGTGTCTGCTTTCTGAATACAAACTGGGAGCTGATTCCACAGGAGAGGGGCCTGATACTTAAAGGCTCTGCCTTCCATTCTACTTTCAAAAACTTTAGGAACCACAAGTAGGCCTACACTCTGAGAGCAAAGTGCTCTATTGGGAAAGTATGGTATAATGAGGTCTTTAAGATAGGATGGGGCCTGACTGTTCAAGACTTTTTAAGTGAGTAGAAGGATTTTAAATTCAATTCTGGATTTAACAGGGAGCCAGTGAA